>JAQIYH010000287.1:0-10945 GCA_034700885.1 Paratullbergia callipygos | reverse complement strand
TACAATACAAGACACACAATACATAGTACAACTACAGCACACATGTATAATTTGTACGTCGTCTCACTTCTCTCTCACTCGTCGTGTCGTATCAAAAATCAAAAGTATCAATGTTATTTCCTTAAGCCAATAGACAAGACACAACATGGCTCATCAAAATTAATTTAGACAAAGACAAAACAACAGACAACAACCGTACAACAACCGAGGCGAATCCAAGAACATCCTTAAAACAAAAATATGACATGACAGATAATGCCAATAAAATTTTGTTCAAACATCTTTAGGGCCAAAACTGATTGATTAGTGTTCTTGCGCACACAATGTGCCACTGTAATACAAAATTGCGTCAAAAATGACAGCCCGATGTCACCGCTCGGCCAGCAGCCTTCAACAAGGACTGACTACAAAACTACAATGTCCATGTTCAGCAATTGTTCGTATATATAATTTATTGTTACTTGAGATAATATGTACAACAAATTGAACAAATTATTTATTTGTTCCCAGTCCCACACTGATTTTCGTTGTTCATTGTTTTAAGGTAAGTAGTCAAATTTGTACCGAAGTTATCTGGCCATCAAATGGAACTTTGTGTAGTAAAGTATGTAAATGTAAATGCATTGACCATTTAAGTGTTTTCAGTTCCTTCCTACATTTTTTGAATTCTTAAAATACACACCAACACCACACGTCCACGTCCACATTCAATGTCATCTCCTCCGTCGTCATTTCTCATTGTATTTCGTACATGTACACATTGTGTACTACACAATACACATCACATCACAGAGCACAGCATCCATTCCAAATTCCAACCCAAGTTTAATCTTCCCAGATGTAAAGGACTTGCATAGCTGCATTGCATAGCATCATAACAGAGTCGTAATTCATGTTCATATGCGTAAGGAATACAATACAACAATGAAAGGAAGGATGATGTAGTTTCTTTTTATATTCTATTCTAGCAATCTATTCAAGCTTACTTACTTTTTACTTATAGATTTAAAGATGGTTGAATTTGAATTTGAATTTGAATTTTTAGTTTGAGTTTCTGAGGCTTTTTCTAACCTTTGGGTACAACTCGTACAACGTACAACAATTGAATTGAATTGAGTTTTTTTGTATTAACCTTATTCCATTACAGGTTGCATTGCATTGCATTGCACATTGCGATTTGCGATTGCATTGATGATAAGAAAGAATACATTTTCTTATTAATAACTACCACTGGGTAGTTGTAGTTAGTACGTAAGCTCAACCTCATGAAACATGATCGTGAGGCATGAGAAAACAAAAGCGAGCATTACAAAATTACTTTACTTTACTTTCAATGCATGCATGCATGCATGCCATGAAGTACAATTTGCAATATGTATCAGACAAGAAAAGAAAAAAGAAGTTATTAGTATTGACCTTGCCAAAAGACCAATTTATGGTTGAATCAAACGCAACATCACCGCACCACACCACCACCAACAATAAAGCAATAATGATAGTGTCGAATTAAATTAAAACGATGCCACACACAATACAAAATCGTGTACCTGTGAATCTCATTTGGCATGTATCAGTTTCATGTTTCTTCTTCTTCGCCTTCTTCTTCTTCGTCTTCATGTACTTGGGCTTGGGAATCGCGAGCAGTGGCGGCCCTCTGCTGTTGGTGTAATACTATATGCTTTGTTTTACTAATAACATTCTTTGTATACCGTATTGAATTGGGCATGTCAATGAAAAATTAAAATGAAAATGTGAGAAACTTTGAAAACATTAAATTGAAGGGTAAAACACAAACACACAAGTCGATGTCGATGTGATGAAATCGCTCGCAACATTGCCAACATTTCAAGCCGTAACTTGTAAACATAAACATATAACTAACAGCCAGGTGTGAGATAAGATTTTAAATTTAGTACAACGTATCAGTAAAATACATAAACATTAAAAAAAAAAGTCGAGCATGGTTTGCCATAAGGTTGATGATGAGAATGAGAACAAAAACCAAAATAACGCCAATGATGATGACAGTTACATTATGGTCATCATTGGCGTGTCTCTTTTTAACTGCCTTAAATTCGTGTATCAGTTGCCCTTTAGAAGAACACAAGATGGACACGGACGACGACGACATGAATGATGAATGACATTCAGGATTCAGATTTTTGTTATGTAATGAAAGTTATCTTTTTTTCTGCTGAGAATTCGTGATAAGAACTTGTCGTGCTGTTTCGTTGTTACCTCGATGTTTTATATTTATGACTAATCTCGTGTTTCAAAGATGAGGACATGATGTGACATGACATGACGAGCCAAGAGAAGACAAAGTGGGTGACAACAAGTGACAAACAAATGAAAAATTGGGGTAGGCTGTTGGCTGGGTTGGGCTAACTTACAAGGTAAGCTGAATTGACAGTATTTGCTTGATTGTAATTCAGGTTACAATTTGCATAAATATCTGCAAACATTCGGAATAATCTGTTACGTATTCTTTCTATCCGTTTCCAATTCCCTATTTCAAATTCGCGACTAATCGGTACAAGCAGCTTAGCGCTTAGCCTAAGACAATGAAGAATTTCGATATTTTCAAACGGGTTCAGTTCGCTTTCATTCATTGTTACTGCTCACGTAAAGAAAATACTTGGATTTCATTCCTGTACATCATCTGCTGATCGTGCTTTTTAACTCAATCTTACGTTTGTTTGGTTAGCTGCAGATTAGTGAGCTTACTCACCCAACACGGTTAAGTCTGTTTGTCTGTTTGTGGTTGTGGTTGTTCATTCATAACCAGTATAACAATTCAATACTAACAACAATAATAAAAACGTATGATGTTGAAATTGGAGTACATTCTCCCTAGAGTCTTTAGCACAAGATCTGCAAGGAGAAGGAGACACGCAATAAATAGGCAAGCACAGTACTGACAGTACGCAAAAAACACGCATGCAGCATCAACATCAGCAACAGTGTAACAAATGAAGTGCAACAAACAATTGAATGGATGGATTCTGCGGCAATTGCAATGCATTGAAAATCCCTTTTGACGACGACGACGACGAGGAGCCTGAACTATAATTACGACGTTTGCATCTTACTACTGCTGGCAAACGTCCATTCAACCAACAATACTGCCAATGTTACAGTACGTACTACGGCATTCAATGTGGATATTATTATATGCAGCAGTAAGAAGTACTATTTGCTATTTACTGTGTATAAATATTAAATGAAATAATTTCTACACTTCATTTGTTATTGTTGGCTCTCCCACTTAAGAAGTTACTGCTGCTGATCGTAAAAGTTCACACAACCATACCCTAAACACTACTAATAAGAACGTTTATTTGTTCTTCTGTGCGAAACTTGAATCACAAGGCACGCGAACACAAAAAAAATCAAGACTCGTGGTTGTAATTGTAGTTGTGATTCAACTGTAAAAGTGTCTCACTTTTATCCATCTCGAGACGCGGATTTAGGAAGCGTCTTCTACTGGGCTGTGACTATATTTGTGACTCGAACTTGTGCGCAGTGGGAAACTTCCTCATATACTTCTGGTGATCTTCGGGATTTGACTTTCTCTCAAATTCTGTAGCCATGAAATTCTCACTGGTAAGAAAATTCGTTACTCGTACAGGCAAATATATTCCTGGAATCTTAATTTCATCTTATTCCCATCGTTCTTGTCTAGATCTTCCTCTTGTTCACCCTCAGCTTCGCAGCTGTCCTCTCACAAGATGATAGAGAACTTGAAGAATCTGGTACACCAAAAAAAGTCCTTCGTCGATACCGTGTCCGTCGTCCAGTCATTGTAGATGCAAATGGTAATAAAATCAGTGCACCAATTATAACACCACCAAATTCCAAACTACGACGAATTCGTGTAAAGCAACCAACAGCCTCATCATCATCAACTCCAGCCAATGTCAATACATTTGTAACAGTCACATCAACATCTAAACCGGTTGTAGTAGAAGCTACACCAGAAGTACTTTTGAATTCAAGATACGGACTACAAACTACATCACAACAGGTGACACTGACTGGCTGCCAGCCTTTCTTTTTCTTTGTACTTTTTCGTCATTACAAAAGCTACAAATTACAATTACAATCTCATCATTTCAAGTGACAAATGACTTCTCATGGCTTCCGACTGTGAGTTCAGGCGGAGACTGCTAAAATGAGATTATAATGTGCATCTGTAAACAATGAGTACAAATGCGTGTGCAAAAAGTGAGATCAAATGATCTCAAAGATCGTTAGATGCACATTTTCACTTTTCGCACACATGTTAACACAAGATATTGTTGGAAGAAAAAAACTGGGTTTAAATTTAAATTTTCTGAATTATATCCTGAATGTATTCTTACGTTCTAAGCATTTGCAAAATTTGTGCAGGATACGCAATCATCTTGAGTGTGAATGTGTAAGGCGAGGCAAAGGTTGCAGTAATTGGTGTAGGTGCCACATGCAACTAAAGTCCGTACTAATGATATCAACACAACCATTAATAACAACTTAGACAACTTTAAGAAAATGATCCTTGCATAATCCGGTGCAAGCAATAATCCATTACGATTACGAACTATAGGAGCAAACGTAAGCAAAATCATGACAACTACAGAACAAGTTGCAGGAGTTGAATCATAATTTTACTTTACCAGTGAACCAGTGCAATGAGGTGCAGGATTCTTATAAGCTGTAGTTGTTTTTGTGGTCGTCGTACGTGATTCGTTTAATGTTATGATCTCATATCACAGCAGGACACACACTTGACATGACTTTTGGCATGGTACATGCATGCTTGCATGATGTTTTGATTCATGAGAAAATTAAGAACACACGTTAAACACAACCCTACATTTAACATTTAACATGTGAATGAATGGAGTGCAAGAGTCATCAACGTCCATCATATCTTTACCATCATACGCAGAATATTATGCTGGTTGGTGGTTGTGTCTTGTGTCTAGTGTGTGTGTGAATCAAAATAATGAAGTATTGCATAACAGAGAACACAGGTCACCGTCACCGTCACCGTGTAAAAAATTTAAATTAACACGGAGCAACATAATGTTACTCTTACTACTTTGGTTGGGATTTATTAGTTTATGGTTTACATGCGTTTACGTATTTTTTTTTCTTCGATGAGAATTCGCATATTGAATTGACCTACTGTGTAGTATGTTATGTACATGTTAAACTTATACACGTGAGACATGATGCACTGCACACCTGATGAATGGTCCATTGACCATTTCCTTTCTTAATTATTTTTGTAATTTTATATTTTTGAAGCTTGTGAGACCCACAGCAGCTGAGAGATGGATTTTCCCACGGTTTCATTTTCACTCATCATCGTCGTCAGTTATCACTTGAGACACGACGACGACGTACGCGTACGCATGTTGTCAAAATGCACATGTCATGAACTGTAACCTGTAACCTGTCCTGATGGTGGTCTCTGGTGCTTTGTGACTGATGTTCGAGTCTGATTGTGCAGTGCAGCACGTGTTGCATACACCGCATATACTTCATACTCAATTGCAGAATTTTATTCAAATGTCTGTCAGTTCAGTTCTTTCTTTATGAATGCTTAATCCTCATTTCAATCATGCAATCCTGACAAAAGACAAGACAAGACAACATAAGAAAAACATTTCGTTTTTTTTATTACCCTTTTACTTTCAATTTTTCATACGTACTTAACAGAGTAAACATGAGGGAATGATTTATTGCCAGAAATGAAATACCGCTCATGCAATCTGCAATGAAATGCAAAGCAATCCAAAGCAAAGCAATGCAAAGTAATAAAAATGTAGAACATGTAGATGCATTTTTTGCTTGATGGTTTAGAAAATTCTACAGAATTCTAGTGCAAAGCATTTGGTAAATATAAATATGCATCTGGGCTGGCCAATATTGAAGATTTCTGAACTTTTTTCTGCATATTTTAGTGCATGATGCAGTGAACAATACAAATCAATTAAATTCTACTTCTTTATTTGTAGACATTTATTACAGTAAAAATTAGGCTCTTACCATTTTTTATACATGCAAATCATGCTTTCAACAATGAAGTAAAGTAGCCCGGTGAATTTCATGATGAGGAAATGTATGTCTGTCTGTCATAATCCATGTATATACACAACATGATAAAATTTATTAGATCAGATTCAATTTTGCATTGCATAAATACATAAAAACAAAGACAGACAACTCAAGCAGCAGCAGACAATTGAGAGTCAATTGAGTGCAACCGAAACATTGATTGAATATTAATCAGGTTCCTCCAATCTCAATTTGGTAATTAAACTTGCTTGCTACTACAAACTACTGCTGCACACAAGAAAAGACAAGTCTCGTATTTTTATGACTGACTGACGATGACTGACTGACCAACAGGAAAGCATTGAATTTTGTATTGTAATTGCAATGCAATGCAAATGCTTACCCGCGTGCTTCGATTAACAAACTAAATGCGAATGCAATAAATTATTAAATTAGGCAACAATAACAATCATAATTTGTCGTCAGTATGTACGGTACGAATTACTATTAGCATTAGAAAGAGACATCATAAACATTACAAACATGATCGATGAAATCTGTACTAGTATACGACGACACGTTCGATGTTCGACGATCGGTCAGCGAACGACCAGCAAAGTATAAAGCCTCATGGGTAAGTAAGAAATCGAGGAAATGCAATGACAAATTCAGGCAATGGTAAAACGTAAAAACACGATTTCAGTCACCTTAAAACAAAATAATCTCTTGCACGAATAAGGCTATCATATTATTGTTCGTGCTCATGCATATTAGTTAATATTTAAAAACAAGTGTTTGCGAATAATTCGTACATAATTTTTAGTAACTTGTGTCTTTTTGTCACGTTTTGAGAGTTTGAGTTCCATTGAATGAGTGTGTGAATAAATTCATGTTAAAACTTCAATTCCGTTTGATTATATTTTTCGATTCATATTTATACAAAGGACGAATTGTAGATTTTGGCCATTTTGGGACTTCACAATCGTGTATATTTGACCAGGTTGTGGAACCACATATTGTAGAACCATTCCGTGTTGTACCACAATATCGTACTGCAACCACAACAGAAGCTCGATCAGCACTACTGAAATCTGTCAAACTTCGAGAACGTGATGAAGAGAATAGGAAACCAAATGTTGGAACAACACGTAACTACAGTTATGTGAATGAAGATGGATCATTTACATTTGGTAAGTTTTCCATGAATCTGACGAGTAGTTCATTTCAGATGCATCTTCATCCAATTATGATTTACCATGAACTATGAAATCCAACTGATAATGTCTCCATTGTCCATTATGTCCATGTAGGATATGAAGCTGAAGATGGATCTTTCAAAGAAGAAACTCGTGGAATTGATTGTGTGGCTCGTGGAAAATATGGGTAAGAAAACTGCCAATAAATACTTTTCAATCCTGTTCTATATATTATATAAACAAAGTATTCAGTTGTTCACTTGGGACTAAAGTATAGTAACTTGAGCATTTGTGTCCCAAGTTTAGAGATTCCGGCCTCAAGTCATTTACCCAATTCTTATCACATTTCCATTAACTATTATTCCTTCTCACTAATTGCAACTGTTATGCGTATGCTGGACATGTTTTTTTAGTGGGCAACACTCAAAAAACATATATCACATATCCTTGAACAAGGCGTTTGACATGAAAATCTTTTTTCTATGTGATGTGCATGTGATGAGAAGAATTTTTCCCTGGCACGTTCCTTCTCATCATCACGATACACAATAATTAATGACAAGAATAACCTACAACCAAAACATCAATACAAACCAACACACAACCATGTGCTAGCTTTATTATGAATTTATGCAAAAATCTGAATAATCGTACACTCACTCTGAAGCATACACAATGAGAAATTTGTTACGTAATCCCAAGACTTAATTCAAAGATTATTGAATAGGATAAGAAATACATATGGATAATGGATGGATGTGGCATGTGACTTTGGCGGCCTTTTAAATTAAATACTCATGTATTAATTTATACATAATATATAATTTACATACAGTGTGCATATAGTTGTAGTATGCAAAATGCAATGTTCAAAGGCTGTAATTATTATAAATAATCCACATACAACAAAACAACAATGACAACTCAACTGTGGTTTTAATCATCGTAATTGCGCGTACAAATTAATCATGTGCATGGGAAATTGAAACCACCATACATTCATTTAAATAATATTCAAGAGCCAAAGTCCACAGTGTGTGTATTAATCTTTGATCTTTAATTAACCTTTTGAATGCAATAAATTTATTCATAGTATGCAAGAATTTTTTTTAGATGCAAAAAAGGTAAACCACGAATTGCATTGATAATAATTCACATTAAGAAATTACACAGGCAATGCACGTTTGTAGTGCAACAGGACTTGCATCGCGACGCGAGTGTCGACTTTTTGACAGTAGTTTGATGTTTAGTGGTTTGACATTCGGAGTGACGTTTGGGGCATTAAAGAATTAATTAATTTTATTTCCACTTTTGCCTTTTTGTGCAATTTTGCACATATTCGTACTGCACATTGGTTTTGACCTCCTTATGATGATGATGATGATGCTGGTGGACAAAGCAAGACACACGACATAAGAGTCAATTGTTCTACATTACTTCACTTTGGTCTTGGCAATTATTCAATACTACATTGTTGTTGTTGGTTGATGTTGATATATCGAGCAGTCGAGAGCAATCACACCTCACAATGACATCATTGTCATTGTTAGGACCAGCACCAGCACGACGTCGCTCTACTCTGCTCTGGCTGACTATGAGAGTTATAATTATCGTGACCTTTCCACTTTTTCGCTTGACCCAAACGAACCACTTTGAACATACGTATTTGCATAAATGATTGATTCTTCTCGAAAAACTTGAATTGCAATGTTAATGGTTTGCCGTGCAGCCGTGCCGCGATTAATTGATTAGATTATCTAATATAAATACTGCAATTTCATAGTAATATGTCATATTGCCATTAATGAATTTATTTATGCTACTTCATGTATAGGTACGTAGATCCTGACGGAGTTAGACGTGAATTCACATATGTATCTGGAAATCCATGTGATCCAAATGCACCAAAAGATGATACAACACAAGAAGAATCAGATGAAGAATCTACACCACAATTAAGTGCTGGAATTCGTTCATTAATACGACGACCTATTGCGGCTGATGTTAGTCAAGGACTTGAACAAACTTTTGAAGAACGTGTATCAGACAATCAACTTCCAACTCAATTTACTCTTGCCAGAAGGTATGAATTGACAATGAGATATGAAGACTATGAACTGAACTAATGTATGACCTTCAATTATTCAATTATGTTGTATATATTTTGTATGGGTGGACGGACGCATGCCATGCAAATACTACAAAGTTACAAAGGCAAAGATGAATTGACCATTTCCAAAAATATGACAAGCGAAGTGTGTGTGTGTGCCACATGCCACGGTACATAACAAATGAATTTCAAATTAGCCAACTCCACCTTCTATTATTCATGTTCTGCTATCTTGTAATAATTACCATCTTACATGATTCATCTTCGCGCATAAGTTGGCATATGTCAATGATAATTAATTGTAGTATGTTTTTGAAAAGAAACTAAGGCGAGAATTTATCTTTCTGTATCAGTATCACAATTATCAATGTCAGTGGTGGAGCGGAGGAAGTTTTGTTGTTAGCCAAATATGCCAAAGAGGAAATCCACCAGACTTGCACGCTGTTTCGATGTGATTGTTGATCATTGTGACGTAGATTTCGACAAATTACAGACACACTTCCAAATTAAGTGTCGAACATTGAGCAAACATGTAATTGTTCATCATGTGAAAATGTCCTTGAGTGATTTTGATGTTATACTACTTGATCTGTGATGGCGAATTATTATGTGGAAGGAAGAAATCACAAGCAATTGATATGAATTTTATAGCAAAGTAAAGATTTTTATCTTTTGTCCTTTCGAATTTCAATTTCCTTTAACTTTTAAATGGACATGCTCACCGTTGGTTGTGCACCAAATGCGTTTATGCGTCTGAAGCTGAATAAGGAAATACAGTGTACGTACAGCGACAACGACAATGACATAACTTTAACAACACGTCATAAAACACCTTAAGGAGAGAATGTCATTTCTTTATCCACATGCGCATACGCATTCGCATTGAGCGAGTACCAAGCACAGGCACACTGACGCGACATACAAAACATTGTAATCTAGATCTCAATCAGCTCTGATTTGGTTTATGCATTTATGCATTTGTTTCCTATACAGTTATTGTAATTGTCGCATAGCAGGGGTTACAGTTACAACTTACAACTCATATAATTCTTAATTCATGACTTTAAATATGATTCTCTCTCATGAATTTATGGTTACTCTTTGATTTAAGATGAATTATTATAAACATTGCATAATGCTAATACTGTGGATTTAATTTTGGCATTTGTACTTACGTACTACTTGTAGTTAATATTTGACTCATGTTTGCATGTGGCTCATTTGTCTCAATTCAAGTTATTATCTTAGGGCTTCAAGCAAAGCGCAGCACCAATTATTTATCTGAGATCAGTAAGATGAAAAGATTACAATTAGGCTTGCTTTCATTCTGCTGCAACGCTGCAATCCATCTTACGAACCATAGAACACTAGAACCATACCTCAACAACATCCTAGTCAACTTTGATGAAAAGAACGCTATAAAGTTGCACATCTTGAAAATATTTGACTGCTTCGAAATCTCAACTGAACTAACACTCGTTTCCCATTTGTTTAGGCAAAGGCTTCGTCCACAATTTCAGGCGGTCACTGCAGCACCTGTGGAGGCAACTACCCAAAGTCCATTCAGTTCATTCCAATTCCAACAACCGACCAC
>JAQIYH010000286.1:0-10960 GCA_034700885.1 Paratullbergia callipygos | reverse complement strand
TCTTCTCATCTTCTCATAAGCTGCATCCGCAATGGCAAATACATGTGGTGGATTCTCAAACATCTCACGACCTTAGAATATTAGTTAAGATTGGAAATTGTAAATCATTAGATCATAATTGCAGTCGTCATTATTTCAAGCGTTTAAAGATAGTAATCTACCTTTGTACTTCTTGACATAAGTTTCATCGTAAATATTCATTGTTCTGTATGGATTCATAGATACACAAACTTCACCAATGTATGTGTAAATGAGTCCAGCTTTGAACCTGTTGAAAGAAAATATATTTCGTTATTAAATCACACTTTTTTGACCAAGATAACTTCTTACTGTATGGCGTACACTTGCGGATTCAATGGAACTGTTGTCTCCGCATTTAAAGTTCCCAAGAATTTTAAATTGATTTATATTCTTATCTCTCAATTTATCATAGCTTGTGTAACACTGAGCCCTGCTCTTTCAGTCTACTTTTAAATGATTCACGTTTTGCATGCAATGGATTAATTGACAATTAACCACGAACAAGATCTTTGAATCTTAATAAAATCGAAATTAGTTTGTTCATGTTCTATCATCCCAAGAATACATCTGCAGCAGAATTGCAAAATAACCATTTTGTCTTTGTGATCGTGATTCGTAAATGAGTTGTTGTTAGTTTAATTTTAAAGGAACCAGGCAAGCATGTCTCGTCTCAATTGATAACTCGTGACATGGCACGAATTTAAGAATTTATTGAGTGCTCAATTTAATTTTATCCCGTCATCATTATTATTGCAATGCAATGCAACGCAATGCAATTGATTTCTTTATGTAACATCGTATCAAAAGAGTAAATTAGGTAAGATGAATTAAGAAGAATAATCGTGCCTAATTTGGTACAAATGTGAATGAGTGAATGAATACACGACAGACGACACATGGTCGTCTCCTTCCGTGTGTCGTACTCGTATGCAGGATGAAATGCAATACAATGCAATTCTGAATGCACATTGCACATGCAGCTTGCAGCAAAATGGTTCACATAAGAGGCTAATAAGGGGCATAAAGATGCTGTGTTAAAAATAGAACTCAAATCGTTTTTCAACTTTTACTTTCTGTAACATGTTCATTCACACAGTACCACAACGTTGCTCGTGTGTTGTAATTGTAACATGTGGCAAGAATTTAACTCCCTGGTGCTCCATCATTTCTGATCTGTACTGCACCGCTGTCTCGCTCTGCAGTGGTCTTGAGTGTCCTGGGTTTATTTTAAAGCAATGTTTTTGTCAACGTCAACGTCCACTATTAATCATGACATGCACTGGGCCAGAGTACTGATGGCCTGTCTACAACCCACTGCTGCACTGATATAAGATGACTTAATCATCTCGAATGAGCAAATCTCAAATTCTCAAATCTTCAATCACAATTTGCTCTTCATTGAGCAACCATGATTCATCTTTGTTTATACAACAATGCAAAGCAACAAATGATTATAGTGCTACGTATTAATGTATGGCACGATAACCCAAATAAGGAAAAACAACACAAGTAGCATACATATAGTATGTACTAGATGAAAGCAGCAAGAGGAATGATGAATCACTACGCACAGAATTATAAATGATCTGATGAGTCAGCTCGTGGGAAGAACAATGAGATTAGATTATTTCGTATTGTGGACTAGTGACTTTAGTAGTCTAAAAACATTATGATCCTTTGTGGTACAAAATACGAATAAAGTAGTCATGAAATCTGAGCAGAGCATAAAAATGGACAATGGGGATTTGGAGATGAATGAAGAAATGATAACTTGATGATTTGAACGACCATGATTTTATCCACAAGTCTAACATTACAAATCTGTGTGCTAACTTATTACGGTAGTTCAGCGCCGTCAGTTGTCTTTAGAATGTGACTTCTTTTACTAGTTAAAATACAAGATGATTACGGCTGGATGAACAACGTGATTGTGTGATGCTATTGTAATGTGAGTTGTTGGGCATTCGAGGTGGGCTGAACTGTATAGACTCTAATAATTCTAGCTGACCACAAGTAGACCTACAAACATTGGTACAACCCGGGCATGAATCGTTCATATTAATTAGCATCTTGTTATCAGTCATATGGTACTACTAATTGCAAGAGATTTGCAACACGTGAAACACACATCAACGATCAACATCAACTGAAGAACTTAGCCAGTTACATCATTTCATCAAGTCCAGCATCTTGCAGTGTGCAGAGTTAGCATGCAACCACTACGGAAAACATGTCACGCATTCGTTCGTCGTTCATGAAGTGATGCGACCTTGTCCCGAAAGTCTTTCTTAGGTCTTGGTTGTTTGTTAGTATGAAATTAGTATTGCTTCCATATTAAGAATATTTGCAATGCCAATCTGAAGTTGAAGACGTTGAAGTGTGTGTTTACTCCTTCGCAAATCGCAAGTAAGTCACAACTCACAAGCCTCGCATGCTTGCATCTTGCATTGAAATAGGAATGTTTAAATGTATTCAATGATGATTCAAGTCAAGGTGCTGGAATGACGTGAACACTTGCCATGTTGTTCATTGAAATGATGATGATGTAATGCAGAAGACTCTAAAGTGAATAAATTGGCGAGTCTCGTATAAAAACACGACTACGACTATGGCTCACTCACTCTGTCATTCTCTACTGCATTTGTATTCATAGGTCACAAGTTGTGTCCGTGTGCTGCCTAAATTGTGATTTATTGTGACTCTGGATTATGTCATTTTTACACACATCACAGCAACATTCGCAAATTCGCATCACATACTTTGCATAAAATGAGTCAAGTAACAAGTTTTTGACATTGAAGGTGGAATGAAAAAGATTAATTAAAAATTCATTTACTATGTAATTATTCGTTTTGTAACTTGCAAAACTAAAATTTTGCATTTGTATTTTTCACTCTCCATTCTCTGCCATGTGTTGGGTAGTTGTGTTGTGTCATTGAGGATTTTAAATGTCCAAGTTTTACACAATAATACCACTAATTTAGTCGTACCCATACCGATTTAGTCATTTAGTTGTGAAAATGCAATACCGAAATGGAAAGCCAGAAAGTCAATTTGTCTTTGCCAGTAACCTTTGAATTCAAATGAAGTACGGACGGCATTGTAATCTTATCAGTATCAGTAACTAATCTGTAAAGTACGAGTGAGAGAATTATAGTATAGGAATTTTTACGATTAGCTGTGCTTTGTGCTGCGATGCTGTGGTCTATGTCTATGTTGGTTTTTTATTATGGTGTGAGAATTCACAACTAAAGTCCTAATTAGAGAATAATCCCGATGTGCTGTGCCGATGTTGGGGCGCAGCGCAGTTCAGTGCATAGCATCAATGCAGAATACCGACGCTGATAAAATTCTCACAAATGTTGCTTGAAACCTTAAAGCAATATCAGCTCTCTGAGAATGATGCACAAACGAGGTTGAAGTTGAATGATAAAATGCACGTGCACACATGTTGATGACTTGTGTTAACTTGTGTAATGTGAATGATTGACTTGTTTTGTGCATTTTGAATCAATGAATTTTTTTGCATCGTGATCATCACATCGTAATGATATTGATTTAATTCCTATGACCTCGACCTGAAAATATTGCAACTGCGAAGCAGGCGAGGCATGTGCAGTTTTTAAATGAGATACGTTGAAAACAATGAATGAAAGAAAAATCCTGTGGTGGAAAGTTAGTGCACTAGCAAATATTGAATCTCTTCCCATCTTTTAGTACCCGCACAAGCACACACGACGAGCGACGACTCGACTTGATATCACTAATCAATAAGACAAAAGATAAGCTCTGGCTGCGACTGACGCTTTATATTGACAGCCAAAGTCGCGCATGAAACATGAGCGCAGGCACGAGTCAATCCATACTCTCATACAATCAACTGCATTAAATATTTATCAGTTGGGGGAAGGCATAACCAAGGCATTCGCTGGTAAGAGTTTTTGCAAAAATCTTCCCATTTTGCAAATAGTAAAATATTGACTTTTTTCTCCTTTGCATGGTTCAATGCACATTGCACAGTGCGTGCATAGCAAAGTAAAGCTTGGCTTGGCGTGACTCACCGGCGTCACATCAGTCAATTCCCTTGAAAAATCAATACACAGACACAGAGGATATAAGAAGGGCGAATTCATCAAACTTATACACACTTATACTGCTTCTCAATTCAATGCAGATAAGATGAAATCAAATGGATCCAATGCAAATGATATGCTCAGCAATATCTTTATACCGGCGACGATGGGATTGAGACCAGACTCACCAGACATGAGACATGGTTAAGTAGATGAATCGCATTGTGCGCACCGAGATGCAAAATTCGTACACGTACAGAGTATACACAAAGAAAGATAAAAATTATTTATTGCCATCTTATGTTTATGCGATTACTAAATATTATTATTATGAATGCACGAAGCCTCCTGGCTGCCTAAGGCCGAATCGCATCTCTGAAAGTCTCTCACAGTCTCATAGTCTTCTTAACCTCAAGTTCTCCAAACCTTGTGTTTTGGTCATCAAAATAATTACGTACACACACATCTGCATTCTGCATTCTGCATTGTTATGAAACATTATTTTTATTTTCTAATCCCAAGTCCAACAACAACACAAGTATAGTATTTAATATTTACTGCATGTCTGTACTGTACTCCTCTTAAGTGTTGTTGTTGTGTGATGAAGGAGGTGGTTCATGAATATGAAACGAATCATGTAGTAATAAAAATCTCTGTGTATAGTCGTCGTGTGCAATGCATTATGATGGAAATGGCAAAGGCAAGAGTCACAATTGGCAATAATAACTCAAGAGATTCAAGTCCAGAGACAACAGACGTGAAAAATGGCCTTTCGCCTTTTGCAATAATAGTAAATGAACGGACAGCTTCTCGCCTCCTGCGCATGTGCGCAGCCTGCGCCTGCCTGCTGTCAAAAACAGTTCCGTTTAAAAGAGATTCTGTATGTGAATCTGAATCTGACCTTAGACCATGTAATGATGCATTTGCATTATAATTACAAACACAAAAAAACATGAAAATATAAAATGGACTCTCTTCTATTGGTGTTGCATGGCACATGATACTTTGTTTTGTATTCTCAGATGTGAATGGACTCAGGACAAAGTCATACCAAAAGAGTGACCAGGGCTCAACCCAAACTGCTGCAGCAGCAAACTGCACATTAATCCCATGATGCATTGTCAGATGTTCTCTCTTCTTCTCTTCGCTGCCTGATTTTATTACTAATATTATAGGAACATTAATTTCATGCTTAGTTAACTTAATTCGTATTTCTTAAAACATGATGTGGCTAAAGTTCAAGATCAAATCACCATCAAACCATCCGTACATTTGTGCCATGATGTTGAACATCTCTTGGTGAAGGCAATGCAAAGTTATGCAAGGGCGTTCGTCACCATTGTCAATCAAATACTCAAATACTTCTCGACATTTGTGACGATACGCATGCATGTGTATCTAAATGTTTATGAATGAAACGAAGTGTCAAGATGAGAGAATCTGTGAGACACTCTGGCTTTAGTCATTCGATAGATGTTGAAAGTTGAAATGCCTGAAATGCGGTTAAGGTGAAGATGAGAGCAACTAGAATGTTGAATGTAACATTTTCACGAAGAATTTGTTTATAATTTTGTTTGGATAAAATCACAAAATAAAATAGAATTGTTTATGAGTAATCATGCATGGCTAACGCCCATAACGGACAAAGTCAAGATTTTGTAGGAATTCATTCATCATCATCATCATCATCATCATCATCATCATCATTATCACAAAGTGCAATGTCTGAACCCAAAGGCAATCCCCTGCCTGATGCTAATCTGATCTCTTTCTACAAATGCAAGTCTACATTCTGTAATGCATTGTTGCACATTGTTACGAGTTTGAAATTATGAAATGTGTTGCAAGTTGCAGTCGTGTAATCTGTTCATCTCAAACCTAAATACAAAAAATGCGTTCAACATAGTGTGCACATTGTGTAGACAAAACTGAAAAACCAGACTATCAAAGATTCAAAATGTAAGTGCAAAAATGTTGATAGTTGTAATACAAGTCGAATACAAGAATACTGATGAATTAAACAACGTATAGCAACTACACATTGAAACAATGTAAAATGCCTGTGCCAGTATTACAACATTGCAATTAGTAGCATTACAGTTACAAGACTCAATTTTTAGTAGCATATTATAATTTGGTTATAATGATTTAATTGTGGTTAAAGCTGGTGCTGGTGCCGGTCGCCCGCTGCAATTGCGCAGTGATAGCAAGCAACACAGGCAAGCCATATTAATAATGACAGTTGTGATTGTGATAAAGTATTTTCAAAGTGTGGTGGATATGATTAAAATATGGTAATGATTAAATGAGTACAATTTGTGGCTGTTTCACATTGAAGCCACAGTAAAGTATTAAAGTACGTACTTGAGAATGATGAAGAATTCTAGTTAATTTATATTGTATTTTATTTGATAAACGAAACCACCGCAGAAATATTTGTAAAAAACACCTGAAAATATACGAGCGTTGAAAGTTAAAGTTAGAAACAGAATCCCTGTTCAATATTATTCAATCGCTTCACCTATGTCAATATAAATACGTAACATATGTACATACATATACAAAGACAAACGCACTTGGAACCTAGCAGCAGCAGCAAATGTTTGTTGCTGTCATTGCCATCCATACAATTTATTATAATTATTGCAGTACTCGTTACGAAATGCGACTCGCCATTTTGGAGCAATTTGATGCTAGCAAAGCAAGCAAGCACAGAACCCAGAACATGAACGCAGGATGCGAACTACAATTGAGATACGAGATAAGAAGGAGAGAGAGATAATAACTTGATCTCATTTGTAAAAATTGTAATTTAGATTGCGAATGTTCTTTTTTGTACACAATGCAATGGACGGACGGACGACGACGGACAATGCAATGCAATGTAATGGTGCAAAACTCATTAATGTACTCTTGTCCCATCTTGTTGAAGTGGAAGTCGTCGCCGTCGTCGCATTGAAAATGAAATGAAATCAAGGTGAACGATTTGTTATATGTATGCGAGTATGTGTCTATGCGTGTGCTCGTATGTACAAATGTACGTAGTATATTATTGACACTTTCAGATAATGAGGAATTGTTGTAGAGCTGCTTGTCCTCCAAGTTGACGTTTGCGCAACGCAGCGCAGTGCACAAGGCAAAAAGTTAGAAATGGCAAATGGACTTTCCAAATTGGCAAAGCCGTTTCTGTATATTTTTGTATACAATTGATACAATGATACAATAGCCAATAGCACATGTTGGCTATACATGAATCCATTCCTGAGGCGAGCCTCTGAACTGAACCCAGTAGAAGAATGGCGGTGAATGGGTTCCATTTATATGTCATTAATTATCACTTGTATTTGAAACACGTGAAAAGTGTCAAAAGTCAAAGCTGTCAGAGAGTCTCAGAGTAGTCAGACATTGGTCATAATACTTAATGATTGAATACACAACACAGTAGAAAGAGTAGTACAACATACCTTGCATGAAGATTATCCATAAAACTATCCACTGTAATTCTGTCCAGAAGGACAAAATCACCCACGCCAACTTCATTGTGTAAAGCCATTGTTGTATGAGTTTGTTGATGTCGTCAATTGCCAAGTTCAATTTTTGGATTCACTCGGAAAATAAATTGTCAAATTGCATGCAAGGCAGGCACGAAACACAATCAAGAATTCGAATTCCTGTTCACTTCACTGCGTGTTTGAGTGTAAAACGTGTTTTGTCCACGCGAGAGATGCAGCAGCGACGGCAGCAATGTCAAAGTCAATGCCAGGAGACGGAACGTTTTTGCACTACTGACTGGATGAACTGGAAGTGGTCATTGATTCATACATATGCAGACTATGCCACTAAATTCGTGTACAGCTATGCTTGCACAATGCACGATGACTCAACCTCCCCCAACTTGCGAATTTCTGCAAAATTTCTTCTTTTCCTTATTTCGTGTTTATGTGTTTCTTCTTGTCCATGAAACAAACTAAATTCACAAGGGAAGGCAGTATTCAGTATTCAGAGCACACACTTCCTTTTGCAAAATAAGGTTTCTTTGACTTTTGTTGATTTGACGGCGGCTGTTTGCGTTGCAATTGAACTACTACTGTATTCTTTACAATGCCACAATGCTCAATGTAAACTAGTTTCTTACTGCACTGACTGACTGGCCGTGTGCATCTGTTACGTATAATGTTGAAACTGACACGCTAAACACATGTTGTTCACTTTGATGATGGCAATGGAGCAATGATGATGAATTGGATTCGAGCAAAAGTGAGCAGCAGGCAGCAGGAGAATAATTTAAATTTCTGGCTATCCGTTGCCGTTGCCGCTGACGTTCCTGGTGGTTTTCAATGTTATAAAAATACACATGACACAATAACATTAACTGGTTGTGAAAGAGATTGACATGCAGGCAGGCAGGCTCACAGGCTTGAGGCTCGATGTAAACTATAAGTATAAATTGATAACGCAAAGCCGTTTGGCATTACACATTAATTTATAAAACTTTACAATCAGTTTTCACTACACTATTACAATGTATACAATATTAAATAATTATTTAAAGCGTTTATTGCCAAATACTATAAATGGGGATTCGAAACTTGTATCACTTTTATTGCGGCGTAGCCACAGTATTTCAGAATACACACAGCTTATAATAATAATATAGCGTCTCTCGTGCTCCTCGCCTTGTTAAAAGTGAGACTTGGCTTTGTAACTTTTTGCCTTTTTGCCGTTTCTTTGATATGAACTATGAAGATGAAGTTTCACAACAACATCCACACTTGATGCGTGGAAATTGACTGACTGAGAGACGAGAGAGTGAGAGACTCGACTCTTTTTTTACTCGTTGAGAATTCGTGCTGCAAAGATGCAATGCAATACAATATTATTATATCTTATTAAACTTGTTTGCGTTTGCTGGTTACCTACAAAACTAGCATTCGTACATACGAAGAATAATGATAATATTAATGTTCGGATGATTGTGGGCACACTTCTTACAGACTTATGATTCTATTCTATACCACCTACACTCGCCATGCTCGCACTCGTAGCAGTGGCATCTGACACAAGAAACAAGATACAGATAGCGATGCAATGGTAAATAGTAATCTACAACCTCCTATGGAATACAAGCGAGCACTGTACTAGAGTTAAGGAGATAACTCATCAAAGTGCTTGGTTTGGTTATGGTTATGAAGTTGAAGTCACACCGACGGACTGACTGACTGACTGGTTTGGTTACAGGTTACATAAGGAGATGCGAGACCCACATGTGTTGTACGTTGTACAAAATTACGAAGTCAAATGCTAACTTCTGTCATTGGAAGACACCATGAGTCATCATACAAACGAGTACGCGTGTTGTATCTGCTGAACATGAAGTAAAGTAAAGGAAACATATCTCCTGCCTTTGCCTTTCCTGTGTCACGGTTCTCGGGTTGGTACTAATGGTGGTAGATACCAGTCGCCATTCACCAGTATCAGTTACTGGATTGTGTTTGCTTTCCATTATCCATGATTTCACCGTTGTCAATTTATTAGAGCAAGACACATTAAAAAAAGACTAAATCCAAGGGTCGAAAATGCTTTACTATATTTTTATCTGATTATCTTCCACACGATCCTCCGCCAATGACAAACAAGCCATCACACACCATGTGGTACGCACAATGCAAAAATGCAAAAAGAATTCTTGCTAATTGGAGTACGATTTAGAATTCATATTAATTTGCATCCGGCATTTATGACATACCACCAAGTTGTCAAACTGATATGCAGATGCAGTTGCGGTGCGTTGGTGGAAATGAAAATGAAAGCATGTATAGAGCACACACGCGTGCAAAAAAATAGTGCAAACATGTTTATTACAAAACGAAATGATGATGATGATGAGGATGATGGCGATGATGATGAATGGATGATCAAAAGTGAAAGGAATTCACCATTCGCATTTCTTCTCTCAAGAAATCACTGACTGTCGTACCTTTTGAATTACAATTCACATTACTGTGCTCTTAATTATTATTCTAAACGGTGGCAAATCATAATGTAAGATTTGGCCATTAAAATTATAACTTGTTTACACATGGGGATACTTATTAAATGTAATTATATTTAATTTAATGTATGCACAAAATGCATCAAGCATCATGCTTCATGGTGTGCTTGTGCTTGTAATTATAATGAAGAAAGTAACGAGATTTTATAGCAAGAGCAGCAATTTTATCAATTTTATTGAAGGCCTACGTGCACGCGTACGCCAGCTTTTTGGTGTTTCAGGTTGCATGAGCTTTGAGCTTTGGTTATTCAGGCGAAGCAGAAGCCTGAAGTCCGAAATGCGAACCACTCCTGTCAACCTTTCAACAAATTGAAATTGCAACTTTTTCATCTCATGATCATGATACAGAAAGTAACAAGTAACAAAACATGAAGCATAGCTGCTGAGTGTAAACTGTGGAATGGAATCCGCCCGCCGTGACTGTGACTGTTTGTTTACCTGAAGGATGATGTTACAAGTTATGTACAAGATTAATACAAGCTTGTAATGGATTCGGAACTTGCAAATCGTTATGTAAACTACAGACTACTCCCTCCCCATCACCTCAATGATTCAATGCTGCATCGCACCATTAAAACGCGAAGAACGGCAGCCGCTGACAATGAGCATGGGCACGAGATGAGCTCATCGACCACAAAAAGCATTTTTTTGCGAGTTTTGAGTCATCTCTCATTTTGCCGTTGTGCTTGTGGTTCATTCCTTCATTCATACGTTTGTGTACACTTTTCGCGTATGCAGAAAGCAGTCTCTGAGTCCTGCTCCTGTGATGACATGGGCATGGGTGCAAAGCAAAGGTGAGGTTGATCTCATAGAT
>JAQIYH010000285.1:0-10976 GCA_034700885.1 Paratullbergia callipygos | reverse complement strand
TGTGATCTTTACATTTCATTGTGGTCTTGCTATTTTTACACGGTTTGTTGAATTCAGAAGTTGAAGGCTGTGGCTGCAACTGCTACAACAAAACAAAGGCAGGTAAATGTGATTAAGCGTGGTTAAGTACTTGTTCATCATTCTGCACACACACTCATGTCTCATGTGTACACGGGTATGTGTAAACGTAAAGTGTAATCACACAACAATGCAAAGTGGTAATAAAAATGCTGTGCATATGCTACAAAACAGACTTCAATAGAAATGGAATTTTTAACACAGTTGTGATTCAGTGATTCAATGATCTTAATCTTACAATGTGTTTAGAAATTAAACTCTTGGCTGGCTGACTTTTATTAGTTATTCATTTACTTAACTTACTTGTAGTAGTATTCACTTCATTGTGTTTGTACTTCTCACTTTTACATTTGGGTACATTATAATCATATACCTGATGATTGGATTGTGTTCATTTGCAAAAATTGAGACTGAAATATTCTTCAATACTTCAAGAAGCAGTTGAAATCTAATCCCACAATCCACCACGACACAGTATGCAGGAACTAGTCACAATTTATTATGTCAATGCAATGGCCAAATTAGTCGAACGATTGACTGTTGTTATTTTGGTGTTACTATTCAGCCCCCCCCCCCCCGGAATTGAATTAATAAATTACATCAGGAGGAGAAATGAACGCCAATAGAAAGGTTGGAATTCTCCATAAATATAAGCGTTTGGACAAGAGGTTAATCTTCACCGCTTTAGTTTGGTGCATAGTACAATACACATACTCGTGATGCAACATTGAACACACAATTGAATTAAAGTAAAGTGTTCAGTTTGTACAGGAAGAAACTGGCTGTAGCCGTACATGTATAATTGGTTGATCCTTATCAATGCGTATATCAGACAAACAACACATCAATTCTGTAATTAATTGATGATTCAATTTGCACATACTGTAAATGTGATGTACGCTGTAAATGTGGTTGTCGTGCTGGCAATTTTACGCCTTTTCAAGTTCAAGTGCTGATGCAAGACTGCGATGTGAATTTTATGGTTATGGTTGTGGTGGTTATCTGCTCTGCAGTAGTAGGTAATTAATTATGGCGAGAAATCGTACACACCCTGATCTGATCTGTAGCCTTGCTTTTTTATGTTAGGTTGTGTATATTAGCACCTATGAACCAATTATCATGTGTGTGTGGACCGGATTGGACCGGATGGATGACGATAGGCTGTGGTGATGTTGCACATCATAGTATTTAAGTATTCCTTTCGTAAATGCAAATGTGAGGAAGGAAGGAAGTACTTCAATTCCAACGACGCACCCATGTTTGTAATTGTTTGAAGATCAATGTTGCCAGTATTCCAAGTGCTAAATGCTGTCGATACACAACACATGCGTAACCGTTTGATAATATGAATTTCCCTTGCGAAACTCAAATTGGCAAGCCGCTTCGGCCAGTGATGATAATTGAGATGAGAAGAAATCATAGCTGCATTTTTATTGTATTGTATTGTGTGAGCCTACATCTTGCAATATGACTACTGCCCGCAAGTTAGTTAAATTAGCATACAAATCAATCACACCTCGTAACATCCACCATTGGAACCCTTGGCACAGCGTAGACCTTCACAACAGTCTTGGTCACTGCTGCAGATGCCATCACCAACTTCCTTGCAACTTGTACATTCCCGTCCTCTGCATCTTCCAGTACAGCATTCTGCTCCATATGAACATTTAGCTCCGCCGTCTTGGCACTGAAGTCAAATAACTCATTAAATTCATTATCGAGTACACACACGCATTAAAAAAGGATTTAGAGATTGCACAGTACAAATTTACAAATATATGACTAACACCGCAATAACCATTTTGACATTTTTGATCTGAACAACAATCTTGATGTTGTTTACATGTTTGTATTGAGTTGTATTTTGATCGTCCACACAAACATTTTGCTGTGCGAAACTTGTTGGATATAATCTGACATGAACCACTACAGCATTTAGTGCTTTTACCAAATTTACATCTTTTAGTTGTGGGTTGATTTATGTCTGATGGGTACGAGCAGCTTGACACAAGTGAGACTTGATTTCCAATCCATATTGCTACTGCTGTGACTGCAACGATCCAGGCAACGTGTGAAGATGATGAACGACCCATCTTGATCAACAGACTCACTAAAATTACTGGATTTTGTGGTCCTCTTCAGCTACTTTTGTTCTCCTGGATTCAGGTCATGCATGGCAGATGACAAGGTGGTGAATGCCGTGCCAATCTACGAATTTGTAGAAACATAAAGCTGTCTATTCATCTATTGTTTATTTATCTATTGTTTAGAAACTAGAAACCTTTGTTTCGAGGAGGAGATTGACTCGATTGAAAGATACAAAGTAATTGTTTGAACAATTTGCCTGACTCCGATTCATTGAACTTCTTTGTGATTCACATCCAAGTGCATACGTCCGTTACAAGTACAATTCGATTAGATCTTTCAGTGACTCGGTTGTAGAAATCAAAGTCAGGTCTACTAAATTCACCACAGTATAACCAGACAAAGCTTATACATGTAATGTGGGATGTGATAAGCTGATATTCTAAAAATTGTGGACCACAATGTTTGCTTCAATGCCTGGCAATTCAGCATAGTTTGCCACACTGCAAGGTTACACAGAGGTTGGCCGCAGATACTGACTGGAGAGACCAGCAACTTTAGCAGCTACTTGAAATGTTGTTAACCGCTATTTGTTAGGTTAGTTCGTTGGATCTCCTCCTCGAATCGGGGCCGAACAATCTGAAAATGAGTTCATACATTATTTTTGGCTTGTTTGTCTTAGCTTACTCCTCATCTGCAATACCGTTACAGGCATACAACATTTACAACAGGCAGAATTACTGTCTTACGGTGGATCCCAACACAGGTTTAGCAGCAGCAAAGACAGTGGCGCCATGCAATGGGTCCACATACCAAGACTTCTCGGAGGAAGTCACACCGGACTCTGTGGTATGCACACCTTAAACCTTGGGCCATCTTTTAATTATTTTATTGCCATCTATTTCATTGTTAACCTCACATCGCTAAAACTACTAATTGCAGTCATATAGTTGGAAAAATTCTGGAAGTGGGCTTTGTTTGGATGGTGGCGGATCCGGATCTACAACTGAACCAAGTCAATCCGCGTGTACACCAACTTCTAAGAATCAACAATGGCACAAAAAGCAATTCTTTTCCTATGTAAGTGTGTACATATATTTATTTTGAGAATGGATCTTGGGCGTGGTTTTCTGAGTGGTTCAAAGTTTATGTAGGATCCGAAACACAACTTCCTTGTGAACGTTCTATCGGGTCTCTGCCTGACTTGGGATTACCAGCTAGAAAGATCTGGAGACATGGGTCTTGGTGGCGATATCTATCAGGGGCGATATGGTGTCGAGGCGAAGCCAGAAAACGCTTTTAAGGCCTTTATGGCTCCTTGTGGGGATGGAGATACCAATCAACTGTGGGGACAGCGGGAAGAAACTCCTGACATTGGCGGCTGGGTTGGTTAGAATCGAATTTTTTTCTGACTATTGTAAAATTCATTGTCTTTTGAATCGTACTATTAAATAATGTATAATGTACCTGGAAATCCCAATCTAATTTTTGATTGCAACCCAAACAAAGTTCCCATTGCACCATAACCAAATATTGAATGAATAAATACAACACCAAATCCAAATGGAGTCCAAACTGTTCCCTCATTTGAAAAAGATGCGTACTCAGCAATTAGAATGAAAAGAATTGCACCCACGATGGCTGTTAGTTGGATTTTCTGAACCCATTCAACCATTGTTGCTCGCCGAGTTGATTTCGTTTGTCTATCTGGCTGTGTATTGAATACAATCATTTTATTCAGTAGCTTGACTAAATTGTTGCGTGAAACTGCAAATGCTAGACTGACTGAGAATGTTCCCAATTCACAAGCAAATAATATCATATACAATACTTTCCACAGGGTATGAGAGTCTGATCCGGAATTTTCTGTGTCGTCGTCAGATTCACCACTAGCAGCAGCAGCATGGAAACGTACACCAGTAAATATGAGCACAACAAAATACCAGAGTAGATAGCATGCATTTCCAATTAACTTCCATTTACTTGATGTGATTGAGAGATGCATTGTGGTAGGATTCCATTCTATTGCTTGAATTTTGAAATTCGACATCCATGTTGCCCAAAACCCAACCCATTCAAGTTCTTTTTGTGATACCATTTCTAGTACAAATTTTGCGCAATACTAATTGTGTGTTCTTGGTTGTCAGCTAAGACGGTCGACCGAAATTGGTTGTCAGCGCTCGACGGTCGGATTCGACAGTCCTTATGTTTTGGTTGAGTCAAAAGAATGACAAATCACTTTAAATAAAATTCTTCGATTCATTTTATAAGTTTACTTTTCTGGGTCAGAGTAAAATTGTTGTGTGTATTATACTCGTCAAGGCCTTTCTAATGACAATGGCACATGTTTGGTTTGTATAATTAAAAAATTCGGTAAAGACGGTGGGGACTGACAGAAGACAGACGAGACAGAATCCAAAAATTCAGAAGCCAGAAATGTTGAAACCGAGTTTTTAGTTTTGGACTCACAGTCGACTATACCATACAATTTTCACAATGTAATTGATGTTTAATTGGCCGTCATTTGGTAGTGACGCAATCTTGACTTTTTAGCCAAATCGATGATAATGACAGAGGACTGACTGACTGGCCGGATATGGTGCAAATATTTAATAAATCAATACTAAAACTAGAATGATCGATCAGGATTTAAATACGTACATTCGGTTTCTGCAAGTCTGCAACCGGAGCAGACTTTGTGCTTAACTCATTCGCAATTGCAGGATGCGTTGAGTAATAAAAATAAATATTTTAGCAACACGAGTTAACACTGGCAATTGCATGTACAAAGTTTACAATACAATTAACATATTCACTAGTACAGTCACTAGAAATTGCATGAAAGTCAATTTTGCTTCTTTTTCCAAGAAATAAATACCTCCAACACACATACGCAGTGGTTGAAATGATTTGAGTGTCTTGAGCACAAAGTATCTTTGATCCACATCCACACAGCTGCCATTGTATTCCCGACATTGTTGATCCATTCTAGTGAGATATTTAGTAGAGAATGTCCATAGATTTGACATTGAATTTGTACCAATTATAACTGCTGTTACAAGGTAAGATGCAGTAAATAATGTAATCCAAGATAGTACTGCCGTTGTGCCCTTATCAGAAGAGGAGGACATACGAATGCCAGTATATATAAAAGCAACTCCTGCAAGTCCAACACTGTACTTGACTGATGGAACGCAAAATTTACAATACGCTTCATTGAAGAAGTTTGATATGATTGTAAGACATTTGTAATCATGTAATCTCTTCTCCAAGTTATCGTTATCTTCGCCTTGTGGCTCTTTACCACCACCACCACCACCATTGAGTGTATCATAAACTGAACAGAAGAAAATGATGAGATAGATTTGCATGAGTCCAAACAAAGAGATCAGTGGACCATAACTAAATATTGAATGCCCCAAAATGACCATGTATAAGAATAGTGTCCAGGCTAGTCCCTCATTTGACGAAGAAGAAATGTACTCAGCAGTCCCAACAAAAATGACTCCACCTGCTGCTGCAGTAAGAAAAACCTTTTGAACAAAAGTTATAATAGATCCTCGGCGGTGGTGCAAATGCAAATCCAATTTGATGCTCTTGTTGAATACAATGATTGTATTCAGTAGTCTGGTTAAATCATTTCGTGAAACTGCAAAAGCCAATGTAATTGAGAATGATGCTACTTCACATGCAAATCGTATCATGTGTATTACTTTCAATAGTACGATATGTGTGGTTGAATTCCCATTTCCAGTATATTGTTGGAAACGGAGACGTAGACCACATAAAATAAGCACATATAGTATCCATAAAAGGTAACAACCATTTCCTACTAGTTTCCATTTCTTTGATGTGACAGATATTCGCATTTTGTCTGGATTCCATTCCACACCTTGAATTTTAACATGTCCAACCCATTTTGCCCAAAACTCAACCCATTCAAGTTCTACTTTTAACATTTTAAAGTTTTTAAGAGTAAAATGTGATTGGCTGTCGCTGTCGGGATGTTGGTTTGCGTTTGTGTTCGTTCTTCGTCGAGAATACTGTTGCACCCGTTTAAAGGAAATTCATCAACTACTTATAGCCTTCCTTCTCCACCATAGTCGTGGTCGTTGTATTAATTCGGGCGTAGGTAGTTTTCAAATAACGGTGCTTCGTGCTTGTCAGAACCGTTTGAGTGAGTCTGACGTGTTGTTGTTGTTCTTCTCACTTTAGTGACGTTGGTTCGGTGGAAGAAAAACACAAACGAGGCTCCAGGCAAAAGTTCCAGGCATATCAAAGTCAAGTTTAGTAGAATATTAGAATTCACACTTGAATAGTAAAAATTCATGTAATTATCAAACTAGTAATTAATGTCCGTCCAATTCGAATTGCCATTATTGAAATTGATGGAATATGAACGAGTCATAGAAAAATATATTTACATACCAATGCAATGGTTCAATGGTTCCACAAATAAAGTGTTAGGATGACGATGAACCACACCAATGTGCAATGTTTAATTATTAGATTTAATTAAGAAGTATGGTTCCACTATAATCTACTGCTGCATGAATTCATAAAATAATTTCCGCATCTGTGTGCAGCCAACATACATAACACCATCATGAACACTTACGTACGTACACTGCACTGGTACACTGGTCACTAATTGGATTGCATTTCATAGATTATAGATTCCAATTCATATTTATAATTATGACATCATTAACAGGCAGGCGCAGCAGTTTGTTCAAATTTTACTTAATTTATCCTCATTGAATTTATGTCACTGCTGCATAAGTATAAATACAAGGCTCAAGCACTCAAATACAAAACCAGTAAATATAAATTAACTTGCCACTTGCCACAGAAGAAGAAGAACGCGCATCATTAGAAATGAAAGTACACTTTTCATTTTCGGCACTGTTGGTCATTTTTATGACCTGCACCGTCGCCTTATTCACATTGATTGTGCAGGAGGTGAATGGACAATTCAGACCACGTCCAGGTGAAGATGTCAAACCACCATATTCATCATGTCCTGGTGATTCATGTAAGACTTTTCACTCCTCATTTGGCACCCTGCCCTGCACATTTCTGGAACATCCGCTATAATGATCTTATTGTAATGTTCTATGTTATTTGTTGTATCGTTGTATGGTGTAGATTGTTTCTGCGATCCAGACACTGGCAGGGTTATTGGTTGCGCTCGCTGAACCTCTTCATCATCACAAGAATAAATCAGGCTCCACCATTTCATACTTACTGGAAAAAATGATAAGAATGATTATTATTAACTTCAGGTTATCATGCCGCTCCAACGGAGCCTCACCACTGCTGCTGCTAGTGTACATTTAGCAGAAGTTTCACATTCATCCTCAACAACACATTGTGACAGCAGTGATAATACAAGTAGCAATGGCAATGTGTCCAACAACTACTGTCATAAATTCAAGCAACAACAGCAACAGCAACCCTCTTCGACATTCGAACCAAAGCTAAATGAAAATCAACCCACGATGACAGGTCCAAATACAAACACTGCTGGTGGCTCCTGCTTCGAAGAAATGAATCCATGTTGTTGTTTTGTGGCAAAAGCCAAGTTCCGTCGTACAATTGTAGCTGTGACGTTAATTGGATTTGCGGTAAGAATGTTTCAATGGAAATGTATTCATTTTGTCTACCTTTGCCTTCTCGAAAATCGAAATGCTTGCTTCACTTTTTCAGTTCAACCTCATTTCCTTCATTGCTGATGATATTCAACTCACACAAGTTGCAAATCAACAGCATAGAATTGGAGACAATGGAAAAGGATCGATTACAAAACTTGGTCAACTGCTGACATTAGTCACATGTAAGTTTAATCTGCGCCTTCTTTCCATTTGTCTGCAACAGGTCTCGTTTCATCTCATGCTTGCTATTTGTCAACAGGGTTCACAATCATCTGTCGTCTCTTCTGTTCCATTGCTGACCTTATACTTTTATTCCGTGTCAAGAAAGTACCTGGAGCTGTTACAGTAGCTGCTCAACATGCAGCTGATCAATGTCCTTATCCATACATATTTTGGATTAGTTCATATTCAATTATCATCATACTTCATTTCATACAATTGATATTGACATTTGCTTGGTGTGGTGTTATTTGCAACACAAACACGACGACGAGTACAAGCACAAATTCTGCTGGTGGTGCTGCAGCTGCGTCATCACCACTTTCACCACATGTTCCACAAGCAGCTGGCATTTATCCTCTGTACAATTTTGGAACCATTTCTCATCCCATAATTATGTTGACAGAAGAAGGTGTGGTGTACACATTAAAGACTCTGGTTGTATTCTACTTCATGTCCATGGCTCTACATTGGTGGTTCATGTGGATTGTCTTGAGTTATCGTGTACAGAAAGGGCAAGTCAAAGCTAAAGCCAAAGTTAATGGAATCTCATTGCAAATGGAAAGTAGCAGAGAACGATACAAAAACAAAGAACCGGAACCAGCGCCAATTGCCGATGGTAATTGCACCAGTACCAGTGCCAGTAACAGTAACAGTAGTTCAGATCGAGATGAGAACTATAATTAAAGAAACAAAGAAACTGACCTTTGAAAATCTTTGTCATCTTTGAGGTCTTTATGCAAATGTCAGAATCGTTTCACAATTTCATAATGCAACTTGTGCACAAAAATAAAGTTGGTAATTGAGAAAGATACTAATTAAATGCACGTACACACAATGTCAATGTGCAACGAAAACGGTTGATCGATTGTCAGACCAATTTTCTTAATTGCTACATCATCAATTTAATTTCAAGCTATCATCATCATCACTTTACATCATAATTCGCTATTATTAGATTATGATTAGAAGACAAACATTATGTCTCATGATGATGATACATGACATGATGAGACACCGATGAGTGTAATGAATTTCCGTGCCTTTAACCCCCACTCAAAGTATATAGGTAGTTCCGCTCTAAATTTGTAACGAGCGTCAGTGCAGTGGGCAGGAACCAAGGACCATCAACGTAATTAATCTTGCAACCAATTCACATCCAATGTAGTAAAGTTTCATCAGTCGTCCAGTCCAGCACCTCCATCACAACAATGGCACAGTACGGTCTCTCAACATATGGAATCACAATTGTCATAGATGAGGGCACATCTTATCATCTTCCACCATTTCGCATCATTTCCCTTGTTCTTATCGCATGTACTGCAGTTGGTGTGATTGCCAAAGTTTTATGGTATACTCGGAGTCTTGCAAGAGAATTATGGAGTCCACGTCGTATCAGAGGTGTTGGGGCGGCGGCTGATCATCTCCATCTGGGTTATGGAATCATGTCCATTTTCTTGATTACAAATTCTCTCTTCAATATTCATTTCTTAGATCATGCCATACGTCCAGTGTATTACTATGAATCGAAATTCTTTTATCAACGTTACATATTTGCAGAAATGGAAGTTGGAACAATGGTAGCTATGATTGGAAATAGTGCAGGATTATTTGGAATCCAATCACTGCTGAATGCTGTTTTCCAATCTGATTTGAGCCCCATTGTACGATGGGCAGCATGGCCACCAATGATTTGTTATGCATTCATAACATTTGCAGTTGGTATTCATTACCTGGTTGAACCACCAACGAATTTTGGTGTTGCTGCAAATTTTACAATTGGTGGTACACTTTTCATGGCTGTTGTACTATTTGCGTTTTGTGGATATGCATGCAAAGTATTGATAACTGAACGACGACATGGACATGGAGGACGGAGAAATCGGGCGACGAATGAACATATTAATTTGAGTTTTACGGGTGTTGGAGGAGGTGACGAGAATGGTGCTGAAGATGGGAATGGTTTGGACGGTGGTGGTGGTGGTGGTGCTGCTGCTGCAGTGGGAATGGGCAATGGGAACAACACTAGTGGTGGCGTCGGTGGTGGTGACAAACTTGTAAGGAAGGGACATGTCAAGGATCATCGTGGTAGTGGAACCGGCGGTGGTTACATCGCATGAAATCTTAGACACTTTAATCTGTAGTAAAGTAGTGATGAATAAAGTAGTCAGACAAGTAGCGGTAGAAAAATCTTTCGAGAGGTAGTAGAAATAATTTGTACAATAAAACAAAGCATGTTTGAGAAAGTAAATTCACTTTGTTGCTCTTCTATTTGCGCAAGTTTTTATTATTGGAACTCTCCTGGAGCTCATCGTTTCATAATAATGTGGTCGGTCATCTCTTTTCTTTCTCTCTTGTCTCTTGTGTTGCAAATGCACATGCAAAAAATGCATTCTGATTTTACATGGTAGAGAATATAATGGTTGATAATAAATATATATAATATATATAGATAGATAAAGAATTATTATCAAGGTATTTCTGAATTCTAAAAGTTAGGCTCATTTGCCGATGCCACGTGACATCACATGTCACATCACATACGTTCTTGCAACGCAATTAATTACAAAAAAAAACAATATACTAAGATAACTTCTTCATCTGCTCTGCTCCGCTCTGGTCAACATCATCTTCAATCTTCGGCTTGACTTTCCAATTCCATCAGTACAAACTTTCCACAATATTCACGAGCAGGTTTAACAAAAAATATTTAAAGACACAAAAAAAATCAGACTCATTATTCTACATTGAAAAATGTATACTTTATGCACACCAGCTAGACAAGTTCTATAACTTTTTGTAATGCAGTGTGTAATAATAGAAAAAGACAACTTGAAACAAGAATGATACTACAAAATAACTCATACTTGTACACTATGCATAGTTAATCTCAAATCTGTATTAATGCATATATTCATTTTGCTTGCATTTGAAACTGCC
>JAQIYH010000284.1:0-10982 GCA_034700885.1 Paratullbergia callipygos | reverse complement strand
GCCATTGCTTTCGGAGAGTTACACGGTCCCGTAGCACCATCATTTTCCTTATTCAATGCTCAACCTTTCTCATTGCACATTTAACTCAGTCTTTGCTAGCAACCCCTCTCCCGTTGCAATAGTCAAGGCCTGCGTCGTGTGTCGTGTCGTGTGTTCATGTCTCTTGGTATTATGTATTATTACATGGACACACACACTATACACACAACGCGTTCTATTATATCCTCAATTTGACACACTTAAAGTTCAGAGCTCTTACTCCTCCTGCCTCCATGCTTTCCTCCAGTTTGCGTTATTGCATTTCGAGTATCATGGTTTTGTGTATATGTGCAATGTGTATTATTATGTGTATCGCAAAACAAATGGTACAGCATCAGCAGCAGCAGCAGCCGAAGAATTTCTAGATGAGAATCTGAGAATGGGAATGGGACTTATATGGTTTTAAATGTGTGCCATTGCCGTGCCATGCCATGGAATGCGTAATGCGTAATGTGTAATATGTGCCATGCTGTGCCATGCCAAGACCATTCCAGCAGACGTTGTAATATGTACATATAACGTTTGTATGTACATATACAATATACTAGTTAAATATGAACCAGGCCATGAACGAGTTCAAATAAAGTTATCTTCATGTTTCCACTACTTCTACGTTTACTTCATGCTTTTGTACTTGTACAGTAATAGTGCGTAGTGTATATGAATATAAAAGGATCAAGTGAAATAGAAATAGATTGTAATAATCGTATGGGTCATATAATAGCTGTAATAACACTTGATTCTAAATATTTCCTCAAGCAATGAATTAAAATGAAGCCTGCCTTATCCGCTGCTTCAGTGTGTCTATGTGGTATGTGGTTGATATGGGAGGACTGACTTTCTCCATACTGCAGCAACAACTGTGCCCAATGTGTACCCATATCATCAAAGGAATTGTCTATGGCACACAGCCACACACACACACACATGTACGCACACGCGTGTGTGTTCTATGTTAATAATATTTTCATCTTGACTATTCATGTTTATTATTTCAATATACAATATGTTCAGTCAGCATTCTGTAATTCAGTTCAATGCATGGAATTAATTGGTAGGAAGGCAGTTCTCACACACTGTTGTTAGCCCCTATGGCCTTGCCTTTTGTGAATGTAGGTACAGATGTAATGGTTCACATGTACACTGTGCACTGTACACGTGTACATGTACATGTACATATTATATTAATCCCAGTAATAATGCGACAGTAATCAAAGACATGACTCGGGCTTGATTAATTTAAATATTTCAAATCCCTTTTCTTTTCAACCATGTTGGCTTAACGAAAATGGAAATGGAAATGAAAATGTAAATGAAAGAGTGTCCTGAATTCAGTGCGGACTGCGGACAGAAAGGCGTCCATTGTCCATGAACATTTTCCTGTAGAAAGTTTTCTGGTCCATTCCATTCTTCTTTTTATGCCGCTGCTGTTGGTTGTGCCCGATGTTCAAAGAAAAGAATTTCAAATCTCGTACACAAAACTTGTGCTTTGTCTGTAGTATAATTTCTTGTATGATTGCGAGCAGATGTCGATGGAGGATGGACATTTATTCATTTCATGTACCAAAAATAAAGTGTATAATGTAAACTCTTGTACTATACAGTACTGCACCCTTGGGGCACATAAAACATGTAAAATAATACATCCCGGCGAATACGAATGCAACAAAGTTGGAAAATGGGCCAAAGTTTGTTGGCTGGTCATTTGTAGCACAGTACGACACACACACGACGACGCGAATGAATCTCTAAGTTGTATACATTCAAAAAACTGCACTGCACTGAACTGTACTGCAATGGAGAAAGTAGAAAGTAGATTTGAATTTGTTGTCGGACGGCATCGTCGTCGTCGTCGGGTCGAAATTCGAAATGAGTAAAATAAACTCATTTGAAAGAGAGTTACAAATTAGATAAAGACATTTATGAAATGTCTTGTCTGACTGCTCTTGCCTTGCTTGTATTTTGCATGTAATTTCGCCTACGTTACGTAGTACTTGAACTTCATCATCGTTAAAAGTAAATTGACGACATTATTGCGCATTCCATTGCTGGCCTGGAATTGTTAGCAGAGCAGAAACAGAATGAGTGCAATGACATGGAAAAAGACAAAAGAGGAAGGAAGAATTTAGGCAGCAAGAGCTAAAAGAATATTGTGAATGGAGAATGTTGTAGTTGTAACTTGCAACTTGTAATGTTGTAATACATCTTGTCTTGGTACTATAGAATAAATATTGAAGTAGGCAATGTAACTTGCAATGCAATGTAAAGATACAAAGGGAAGAGAAGAGAGGCAGGATAATTTAATTCGCTTAATGAGAAAAATATATATTTTCTTTTTTGTTCAAGTTTCTTAACTCAAGAGCAGCCTTCGTTGTCGTCGTTGTCGTCGTCGTCGTCGTCGTCGTTGTAGACTTAAGACGTCTTGAGAGTCAAGAAGTCAACTTAAATGAGACGATCTGTTGCACAAGAAGTTGGAAGTGGAAAGAAGCTGCTGATGGTAGTCACTGCTGCTGCTGCTGTTGCCCTCGTTATTTGTACAAGTTGAAGAGATCCACAGGATCCATACTCACTGTGGTAGCAAGTACAAGTTGTACACATCTTGTTTCTGGGTCACGACGAAAGTCACAAAGTTGTTAAATTGGCATTTGATGAAATAGTTAGAGGAAGGAGGTTGGACCATTTCCTTGTTCAAAATATACGAACAAAGTAAAAGTAGAACAGCAAAACATAACAAAAGGATGATGACAATGAGATGAGATGATGATGACGCATACAATGTTCGTGTGCCCGTACAGTACAGACGATCCTGTTCCTTCAAATTTCTCGTGGACAACATGCCAAGTGCTGTTTGCTATTCTCCTCTTTCAATCGTACCGGCCACGTGGGATCGTCTAACAAAAAGAAGGGACTACTATTTCGATTTGGGACCCACAAAACCTTCCACACGCTTTCGTTTCACTGCATAAGTAATGTAATGCAGAATAACAATGTTGAATGTTGATAGCAACCATCATTGGCACAGGCACAATGCACAGGCAGTCATGGAATTGGAGTAAAGGGAAAAGATTTCATCATAAGATGTAAAATATGGGCAGGCAAAAGGTGCGCTGCATACGTAGTATGTATACGCACCACAACGCGTCCATAATCCACACCAGTCTACCAGGATAATAATAAGAACATTCCACTCCTGTGTGTGTATGTGCGTAAGCTTTCTACTGCTCTTGCACTGCATAAGGCACAACGAACACGATGCACAAAAAAAAAGAAGAATGAGAAAGACAAGAATTCCTGAATTCCAACTTTGTAATAAATTATTCATCTATTTTCCTTGACTTTTTACATCCTGTTGTACGTACATACGCAGCAGTACGCAGTACGCACATCTCACACGCAAAATAAAGGCGTGCAGCGTACACAGTACAACTTGTACCAATAGAAATGGTACAAAACTAAAGAAAGTTTTCACTACTTCCTTGCTTGTACGTATACAGTAGTGAGAGTATGAATATAGAATACGATTTGATCTTGGCTTTGGGTTTGGTCTTGCTTACTTATTGTTAGTGTCAGGCACAAGCTTTTTGTTTTCTTCTTCTTCTGCTGCGTCTGCTGCTGCTGCTGCTGGTGGTTGTCTGTCTTCATTTGGGCCAACCAGTCAAACCATCACATCAACCATCACCTGCCACACAGACTTTCACCGCAATGCTTTCCAACTTCTTTCTATGTAACCGCGTATTCCCACATTTCAACTCTAGAAGAACTTAATATGATTAGACTTTTGTATTACTTACTTGGGTTAAAAAGTTTCCTCATCGATGCACAGTTTGCACAGCACAAGTTTGGAGTTGTATTACTCTGACACTCCTTCTTCTACGTCTACAGTTCAAGAAAATGTTTAAATAAATTCATAAAGTTTTGTATTCTATTGAACTCAGCAAGCTTTGGACCAACCAAAAAGTAAGGCTGGGCTCGTTGTTGTAATGAAATGCTGAAATGCAATGCAAAGGGAAACAGAAATATGTAAACTTTAGACATTTTCGGTTTGGGAATCAATCGTTTAGTATACTATGTATAGTAAGTACACAGTTTCAAAAACAATAAAGTAAGTTACTGAAATAGTAGAAAAAGGATCATGCAACTTTTATTTTGATCGGTCTGTAAATTCTGTCGAATTTCAAATGAACGGTGGCGACGGTGAGCCATCAACAATGCCAAAGTTTTGTTCCCTTTTGTGCGTACGCACGCGTATGCAGTTTTTAGATTAAAAATTGCTTCACGCATTTTTTGTACTCACTTCTCCTCACTGCTGTTCCTGTTTTCATGCACCTTTTTCTCCTTTCTCGGGCACAGAAATTTCGCACCTTTCTTCAATCTTCCTTTTCGACACAATGCAACTATGTACGTAGTACGTATGCGAACAAGATTCACGGTTCTGTCTTTTCCATATGGTAGCTGTAGAAATGTAGTTGAACGCTACCATCCCAAGTGAGTCATGGTATGTCATGATGTGCCTGTGTTCAGTGTGCTGAGCTGGTGTACGTACACCATGAACAATGGGAAAAGATAAGTGACTTACGTGCACAGAATATTTTAAACTATCATTTCCTTCTTTTGCGTACAAGCACATCCTAGCCCTAGCCCGTTCTCAGACGACGAAACATAATAGTGCACAGCACAGAAGCAGCAGCAGTAGAGGAACAATACTTTTCACAAATGAAATGAAGTATGAAAAAAGTTTTTACCGTTCTGTTCCTGCTGCTCTGCATTCTACATTCGAACATTCAAAGAAACCTAGCAATGGCAATGGCAATGGCATCACAACATAACACAACAAAGAAAAAAGAAAACCTTGTCTGTCTATCTTACATCTTGCTTTACTGCTGCTCTGCTCTACTCTGTTGTCAAAGTACATTACACAAAAGAACTTAAAACAGACCAAAAACACAGACTGCCATAAGCCGACTTGGTGAAAAGAGCAAAGGCAAAAGTACACGCACGACGGACGGGCAGGCAGTCAATGCCTTAAAAAGTTTATTGTTGCCTGTATGCCTTGTCTTCTTCTGAGTTGAGTGTACAGTGTACGAGTTGAATATCTTGAAGCGATTCCATGTGTTGTATATTGTCTGTATTGAATTGAAATACTGTATTGTATTGTGCTGTGCTCTGCTTGGTCAGGCATGAACACAAAGATTTCATTTTGTTTGACAATTTGAAGTTATTGAAGTTTCTTTTCTCTCTCTACCTCTCGTTACCTTATTACGTACCTACCAAAAATTGAAACTAAGAAAATGATTCAAGCAATGTTAGCAGCAATGTTGGACGACAAACCTTTGTGCGTGTGTGTTGCACATTGTGTACTGCGTCCTGAGTGAGCACAACTTTGTCGTCCATTGTATTGTACATTTGTCATAATATTTAATATGGTTTATTGTGAACCAATATTTCATATAATGTTTTGATTCCCTTTTCTTTGGTAAAATATTTCTACTGTTTTTGGAACCAAGGAACAATGTACCACGAGACCGGACCACTCGAATTGCATGACAGGAGCATGTGCGTGTCGTGTCGTGTTATGTGTGTGCGTACTGTTACTGTGTCCTTTGTCATCATTGGTTGGGGAAAAGACATGAAAGCAGGAAAAGAGAAAGTGTCAGATGTTGAATTTGTTTTGGTTCTTGTTTTTGTTGTTTCCTATTTTATGTTCACGTGTCCGTCCCCCGTCCGCAGACTTTCGACTGCGACTCTAAGTCCATGTGCGACAGTTTGGAACTAAAAATAGAATGTCACCAGCTGTGCCACTGAATTGTGCCTTTGCATTGAATTAACAGCAGTGCAATAAGCAATAAGTGGACATAACACATAACAAGGAAGTACGCAATAAGTCAACGTTGTAGTCCGTCCGTCCATCCGTTGTTGTTGTGCTGGACACAATGAGTTATTGTTGTTATTAAAAAGTGGCTGGCTGGTCGGTCGTATAAAATACAGGGACAAAAGCTATAAAGTGTGAACGGAAATATTACATAACAGCTTCGGTGAAATACTCTTTTCTGTCCATTGTACATTTTTCATACGCCCGATTAACGACACTGAGTTGGCCATTTTAATTAATTTCTGAACAACACTCATTCATTGCATGCATTTACATCCATCATATTATCATTGGTAAAGATTTCACAACTCTCAAATCACAATCCAAAGCATTTGTACAGTCATTTGTCCATGCCAATTGTAAATGACAATATTATTTTAGTCAGGATTCTAGACACGTTACCGTTGTCTGTTCCTTTCGATGAATCTTAGTCATCTTTTTTGCTAGCAGCACATTTTTCACAGCAGCACGACGAACGAGCATGATGACATGACGAGTCAATGTCCGACGATGATGATGACTCAGTTGAAAAACGGGAGATGTATTGTTGGGACAGGGAAATGTGCGAGCTCGAGTTCTAAGCTGCTGTTGTAATTGGGACTGCGATGGAATGCATCCCCGAACCCGTTCGCCTTCCATTTCGACTTCCTTCTCTTCTCATGACAAACTGTATCTTCATTTTGTATTCCTGCAACGTTTTATTCAGTCTTCTTCTTATCCCTCCCTTGCCTTGGCATTGCCTCGTCGTCGTCATGAACCGTAACGACAACAAAGCGACAACCGATTGTCGATTGTAGTCGTAGTAGTATTTTGAAGTATTTACCATTCGAGTCTTGACGATGCGACGATCACGTTTCAGTTTCAACAAAAATCCCCAACCTAGAAAATTGCTTTATCCAAAATCTACCCGACGACGACACGACGTGGTGGTGGTATAAATACTTACTTACTTGGTAAATTGAAGTATTGTAAAGAAAAACGAGAAACGATTGCTGAAGCGACTGCAAACAGGTACGCTTACGATTACACTCGCGATTACGTATTGGAGGCAGGCAAAGACGCGAACTTCGACAATCCCGAGATGACAAACCCGAAATTGGTTTTTACGGTGAAACTCTTTCTACTACAATGCTTCTCTTCCTACAGTACATAGTAGACCAAAACCTCACTTACACGTGGTCTCTGTCTGTCTCTGTGTGTCTGTGTACTTAACCAGAACGTGCCGTTGGTAAGTAAGGTGTCGGTTATACAATACGGTGCGGTCGGCTGTGGAAATGATGTACCCTAGTTGATGGGAAAAGTTGATTCTGTGCCTGTCGCCTGTGCGTGTTCAGAGTACATGTGTACGTGTGTGTGTTTGAAACTGTAACAATAATTTTCGCACAAGTAGACAAGCAAGAAAGCAGCACGCACACGCAAGTAAGCGATGAGCTTCGCTTACTTGAAAATACTGGAAAAGTTTGATGCGTGGTGTGGTGAAAGTTTACAATCTAAATACGCAATGATGATGATAACCCGTATCATGGAATACGCAGTAGAGAGCACAACTTATGGACTCGAGTTTGTTCGGGGGCAGAATTTATTTGCCCAGTTTCAAAAAGTTTCCGTTTGCCACATTTTGTTGAGATACTACGTTTTCTGGTCTGGCTATGAAACTTGTCATCGAGTATCCGTGGATCCGCGAAGAGACGCTCCTTGTCAAAAGAACGAACACGTAAAATGTATGAATTTCTTAATACAATACCAAACCTACCAGCATCGTATGGAATTTTTCTACTGGAAAATTGAATGGAATCTTCTAAATTACAGACGGGCAGAAAGCAAGACGAAACTATGTTGTAATTCGTATAGGCAAATTACTCACATCGCATTGCGTGTATGCGATTAGTGCATTCATGAAGATGAGAACTGGCATTGTTAAAACATGCATGCATTCATACACGCATTCATGCCCTGAGCAATTTCTCTTACATTCCATTTCCAATTCAACTCATTATGTAAATTTGTAGCAGCAGCAGCGAGGAATGAGATAATGACAAGGATGAACGAGACATGGAAGATGAAGATGTGACAATACAATACAAAAGAGGAAGTAAATTCTTTAATTTTGTACTTGCAACCTTACGCCTGACAAACGCAACGACTACCCAACTGAAAACATACGTTTAGCATATTTGTTCATTTCTGTTGCTTTGTTAACGGCGTTGAGTTTTGATTCGTATTTGGGTACATTTTTAACATGGAATTCCATGTGACGACTTATATTTGATTATATTTGACAATAAATTATTAATTATTAAGAATATTAAATAAATATTAGAGGACTTGCACGATGACTTTGGTGTCTCATGAAATTCATGACAAAGTAGAATAGATTGCGAATTTATACACTCTTTGACTTAACCACAATTTAATATAAATCTTGATTTCTTTTATGACTTGCTGTCTTCTTTATCGGCTGGGGCGTTTGTGGCATTGTAATCATTTCAACTAAAATCATGAGAATAGAATCAAAATGTAATGGACAGAGTTCGCTAGACCCAGGGTTCTTATTACATTCCGTTCGTGGCGCTATCACGCGATAGCGTCACGAACGGAATGTAATAAGAACCCTGGCTAGACCCAAACCAAACACATATTGAGTCTGTTTCTTATCCATTCAGTTTTGGCTGATTAAAAATATGAGAAAGATGATCTCATACCAACCACAGAAATGGCAGAGCACAACAACTTGGTACAACATAAATTATATCAGTACTTGGTCGAGAATTTATAAGCGGCCTTCAGCAAAGCTAATAACAAAACTTGAACATAAACTTGCAAGAGATTTATTTATTACATTACAAAAATACAACTCGTTGATTGACGAAACGAAATTGATTCGTTGTGCCTTTTAATTAACTTCAATGATGATGATGTCTTATACATACTAACAGCGTAGTTGTAATAATTTATTGTAGAAATTCATTCCGATATCCGGAATTGAAAACATGTGGATGGAATTTGTTACAAAATTGTCAAAGGGATCAAACAACACGATCTGTGAATATTCACAATAACATATTTGTTCATTTGGACATCTTTGTTAACGGCGTTGAGTTTCGATTCATACTTGGGTACATTTTTACTATATGAAATTCCATACGACTTAATTTGACAATATTGAAAATAATAAATAAATTTTATTAGAGGACTTGTACCTAACTTTGTTGTCCCATGAAGTAAAAAAAGATTACGAATTGTTATACATTTTGACTTTACACCAGAATCTACATCTAGTATTTTGATTTCTGTATGACTTGCTAGCGTCTTTATCTGCGGTGCACTTGCTCCATTGTAATAATTTAAACTAAAATCATGAAAATAGAATCAAAATATGTTGGACAGAGTTCGCTACACCAAAACAACAACGACATATTGAGACTGCTTCGTTTCAGGTTTAGTTGATTAAATATAAGATGTTAACAGCTTGCATGCTCACCAGATATGTACTGATATGAACACTAAAACTGATTGCAACAAGATTTATATCATTACTCGATAGAAAATTTTTAAACGGCCTTCAGCAAATCTAACAACACAACTTCAACTTGCATTTGCAAGATTTATCTATTACTATTACACTACAAAATTACAACTTATACACAATTCAGAATTCACAACTACGTTGAACTAGCACAATACTAAATTGACAGATGTGTACACATTTCAATCTTTAAACCAAACTTTTAAATCATTTCCAAACACCATTTTCGTTGTTCGTGCATTGATATTTTTAACATATATTGATCATCATGTCAAAAAGTTTCCAAACATGCTTGACATACTTTTCACATTGTTTGCCGAATTTAGTACACGTGGGACGAATCTTTCATTTTTCAATACTGGTCGCAGGGTTCGCACCTTTGCGGTGCCAATAATGCCTTGCCGAAAATGCCAATACGCATTGCGTGCCACTTTAGGATTAGATTTTTGCAATTTTTGCTGCCCATAATCTAATCATCTTTAGCCGAATTTCGTGTCCGTGTCTTCATACTTGTGCTGTGCATCATAGTAAAGTGCTTTCGGCAGAGTGGAAAGCACTTTTCTATTGTCTCAGTCGTCGTCGTCAGTCTAGAATAATGTGACACGAGTGACATGGAAAAGTGGCACAGATTTCAACCTCAATTTATTGGGTACCTGTGCGCGTGCGGTAGAATTAAATGTGTCAGTCATTCTGCTTTCTGCTCTTGCCAGTAACTTTCAATTCCAGTGCAGTGTCAGCAACCTGCTACAACTTGAGAGCTTTGATCAAAACGTCTCCATAAAATATGCAAAATTTTTCCTCTCACAAATCACAAGTTTGAACGTTTAACGTATAAATGACGCGATGAGCGACGACGATGACCTAAATTGAATATTTTCTCCACTCTTCACACAATTCACAATTCTCACTTCTTTCTCACCCATACATGAAAGATTCTAAAATGTAACGAATCCTCCTCTCCGGGTACAAGTTCACAAGATCTGATTTATTGCTTCTGTGTGCTGTGTTACTGTGTTCTGTATCTGGTTAACTTCAAGCAGGCAAAACAATTTACATCTTGTTTAAGGTAAAGAGAAGATTAAAGAAAATAAACATCCGACTATTAATAGTTTCGCATTCGCATGTATCTGATTAACTGACTGAGTCAATGTAGACTTTAGCCAAATCCCAAACCCATTTTCAAAGTAAATTTATGTCCATGCCATGTCCAGTGCTTGTATCATCATCTATTTCAAGTTTCAAGGTGCATGTGTCTGTTTATTTGGCCAAAGGACTCACTTGAGAGGTTTGTGTGAAGAAATTCCCTGCTTATGTGCAGTGCACTGCACGCGTGTCATGCCGTGCCTTGTCGTCGTGAATCATATCAGTAAGTTCAGAAGATAGGTACAAAATTGTACTCACTCCGATTCTAGATTGAACCTAACTACAGTAACAGTACAGTTTGGCTCAAATTCATTTTGAGACTCTACTAACATATAAGAATCGAAGTGTAAATAAACTCGAAAAATTGGAACAGAACCCACGTCAACATAAATGTTGTAAAGTCAA
>JAQIYH010000283.1:0-10982 GCA_034700885.1 Paratullbergia callipygos | reverse complement strand
CTAGAACTATCTAAACTCCTCGAGCCTTATTTGGTAGTGTATCCTTACCCGTACTACTATTCTTGGATCCATATCACATTATAGTATTCGCGAGTGTTCATACAGGTATTTGGCTTTTTTGTCTTTCTTTTTATTGTTTCTATGTTTCAGATGCCTAGATGTCTCATCTAGGCTTTATTTCCATCTTGTTGTTTTTGTACTCCACTCAAATCTTGCAAATCTTGAATTTTCTCTGCGAGCTTCGACGCATATGGATTGCAATGTAACAAATCTTGGCCTGCCATCTACAAATTTAATATGCGGAATGTCAGGTCGAGATCTGGTACATCACAATCCGGATTGTCTAGTACATCACAATCCGGTTTACTTCAGATTTTCATGTTCACAACACACGGACTCATGCTCATGTTGTGCAACACGGAGAAATGGCAAGAGGCCTTCATCCCAACCTTGAGGCCGTGAGCCTCAACTTCAGCCTTAAGGCGGTCTTCACTGCTTCGTCTTGTGCCTCGGCCGACACTCTCCTTTTTAATTTCCTGACTTTGCCCTTGGTATACCGGCAGTTGAATACATATGGTGTTGTAGCATTGAATTGTTCTTGATCTGGTGTCTACAACCAGCAGCTTTGTGTGGTTGTCATCTCGGCTGATTCTTAAATTTTTCTTGCTGTAGGGATTTTCGGCCTTCAAAGCAGCAACAAAACGATTTAATTGATCATCGTTATAGTAGTTTGGTAGTTTGGTTTACTATCGACTTTCCTCATTTTAGTTTATTTTCCGGCGAACAAGCTTTGACACCCTCACTTGTCTCAAAATATTTAGCTTTTCCTGTTCTCCATTTCTGGTTGTCTACTTGAGAAGTATTACTGAATTGAATCTTTATCTACATTGCTTGAGTTCATGTGAATTGTGCGTACTACAGAAGTCAGAATCAAGTTCTGCAAGTATGACCCACCGACTATTTTGAATCGGCTTGGATTGCATTGCTTTGACAGCGGAAACAAGGAGCGCATATCACCATAATCATCCACCCAGACCGATATAAAATGGTCTTTTAGTACTTGCTTGCAATCACCAGTTAAAGTGTTATCAACTTGGCCAAATTCATTGTGAATTGCATGACACATAGTCGGCAATCGCATCTGAGAATAATTGAACTTGATCCTTGTACAATCACATGCAATAGCACACAAACAGTTCAAGTTCGTGTGCGGCAGAAAGAAAGAAGAAAAAAAGTTAAATTGTGGTTATAGTTTTTTAGTTTGTTTTTATTATTCACGAATAATTTTTAGTTTAAAAAAGAAAACAAGGATCCTCCAGGTGGATCCACCACAGGAGGGCGGAGCCCGGCGACCTGCACCCCCGATTGTTCGTGGAAGCCAAGGTGATTGCCACCTCCGCTAGCAACGCCAGCCTCCCGCCTCGCCTCCCCTGCACATGATGTAGGCATACATTTGATTAAAATTCAATAAATATTGTCAAAATTTGAGAAAAAAAAGGAAAAGAAAGTAAAGTGAATCATGCCTATGCCCGAGCATAAATGGTACGCGGGGAAGAGCAGTAACTTAAATTTATTTTTCTCACCTACGAAGAATCCGGCTTCCCGGGGCGTACTGGATGTGGTGAAGCCCGGCACTTCAGCCCCCCTCGAGGCAGAGCGGAGCCCGGCGACCTGCACCCCCGATTGTTCGTGGAAGCCAAGGAATTTGCCACCTCCGCCAGCCTCCCGCCTCGCCTCCCCTGCACATGATGTAGGCATACATTTGATAAAATTCAATAAATATTGTCAAAATTTGAGAAAAAAAGGAAAAGAAAGTAGAGTGAATCATGCCTATGCCCGAGCATAAATGGCACGCGGGGAACAGCAGTAACTTAAATTTACTTTTCTCACCTACGAAGAATCCGGCTTCCCGGGGCGTACTGGATGTGGTGAAGCCCGGCATTTCAGCCCCCCTCGACAGCTGGAGCACCTGCAGGAGCACGTAAGTCGGATCCAAGAACCAGTCACTGGACACAGGATCCAGTCATTGCATCCACGAGCCAGTCACTTGGACCACAAGATCCATATCTTGATCTTGCGATCAAAGTGACATTTCTCCACTAGTAGGTAGCTATGACAAATGTGCATCTGGCATTCCCAAACCAGGCGATTTATTGACTATGGAAACAAAGAGAAAGACTATGGAAAGTCGGATGTTGCACGATGCAAAGGGGCCATGCACAAAATAATTGTCGTAAAGTAACCGAATCTTATTCTTGAAGCTTTTAGAAACTACATTCTTTACATAGAATTATGTACTTCTATTGTGTTCTATTCTCACTAATTTCGGATTACTATATTTCTAATTATCTTAAATCTCTAACTATCATACTGTAGTCGTCGAGATGTGTGTGCATCCAGTTTTCAGAGTTGTCCATCTCACGACATGAGAGTAGCACGCAATTAATGGGATTCGTGCCAATTTCCCCTAGAGTAATGAACTCATAGTTGGGGAACTGGATCAGAAGTGTTGAAATGTTGTAGACAGATTTCAGGTGTGCATTTGGTAGATTGGCCTCCTGAGGAAAGACTTTTGTGATATACAGTTGAATGTTCCGGTCGGTCACAGTGAGCTTAGATGTTACGTTGATGAAAGTGCATTTTGGGTCCCAATGGTTGCAATGGACAGTGATGTAGATTATGCACGGTTCGACCTCGGGTTCTGCCATGCTGTTCAAATACGTTGAATTCCCTACACCATGGAGCCAATTGTGCAGTGTAATCTTAGATTTTGTTACGGTTGGAACGATGGTTTGGGGAGCTAAGATGTTTATCCCGCTGAAGTAGACGATCAAGCCGAAGCCGATCTACGACTCATGTAATGCGCATAAAGAGATAATATTATTGAGCCAATTTAATTGATATTCTTCAATTAACCAAATGAAAACAATGAGACGATTGATTTGAATTAACTCTCGATTGTTCGAGAATGTTTTCAAATACAATAATTAGCTCTCGATTGTTCGAGAACATTTTAATTGCTAAATAGGACTTGTAAAATTATGAATTTGATAAATACTTCAATTCAACAATCTGACTCTGGATTATTCTGGTATGATTCACAAAAGTATTTAAGCAGATGTCTCGAACAGAAGAAAAAAAAGAAGAGAGAAGACAGTTTAACAGTCAAGACCCACTAAATAGTATCATGGTCAGTTGGACCATTCCTTTGTTCATATAGGTATAAGAAAATGGTTTAATAAAGTCAAGAAACAAAAGAATACCTTCATGATGCTCACAGTTATTCATTTCACAAAAAAAAATCTAAAAACAATAGTGCACACACCTGACACTCAAAAGAAAATTGACATTTATAGCAAGCAAAAGTCAAAGTTTCCTTTTCACACTATTCTATAACATAAGTTGAAATGTTTGCAGACTTGTTACAGACCTACCCTTTTCGGTTCAAATGAGTTTTGTGCCGTGGGCATCTGTGGACAACGACACCACAGAAAGTGCATTTGAACCTCCAGTTTGGCAGCAATTAGATACATACCCGATTTGAGGTCAGCATATTCTATCATTTTAGAGAACATAAAAATAATTCAACACACCTACCTTTGTCCATTGCCAAAGATTCCTTCACTTCCCCCAACGATGCTTTCTAACTTACTAGAGTGGTACTACACTAAACCCAAATGCTGAATGTGAGCAATGTCTGCGATAGTGATCATGGTACAGTCACCGGCAGTGCCGTGATCATGTATCATATGAGTCAATGTATGGCACGAGGTACAGTTTGTTTTTCTCAGAACGAGCAGGGTTTCCTGTCATGAGAGCAGAAATATATGTATGGCGCTCTGTGGCGATCGTGCATTGGAGCTGGAGCGAGTCAGCTGGTAGAGTGGTGTATTTGGCGACGGACGCTCAGCATCCAGTCCGAAACCTGGCATCCCATAGTAACCTTTGAGCCCCCTCCCTGAAGCTGGATCCCGAGTCTGACTGGGTCTGGGCCGGCGCGAGGCCCCCCATATGGAATTTTACTGTAATATTTGCAGAAAAGAAACCAAAAATAAGAACCAAAAATATTACAAAATTACAAAATACATAAGAAAGGCTGGCAAACAATATGAGGAGCAGGTAAATTTGACCTAACCTAACCTAAAATTTAATCTTTATAATATGAGAGTATAGTTTCTGAGATTATAGAAGTAGTTATTGATGAAGAAGTCCGCACTTCACGCATAACAGGCTGTTGTTAATATGCTTGCATATCCAAGTCCTGACTTCTCCATCAATAACTACTTCCATAATCTCACAAACTATACTCTCATATTATTAAGATTAAATTTTCTTGCTCCTCACATCCTACCGTCTACTCATACATGCTAATGCCAATTCAAACATAGCTGGCAATTGTAGTTTAGTATTGGATTTAAAGTGCTGGATTCACTTGTGAGACGAGTGATCCACGTGCTATGCATGGGACATACGATATATATGAATATTGTCATATTCAGGCAAGAGCTGAGGATAGAAAGTTCAGCTGGTGTTCCTCCATCGTTACACTGAACTTGGTCCTCGTTTCGCAATTCCTTCAAGTTGAGGCGATGGATCATCCGATATATTTTTCCTATTCTAGTCTGACCATGTCTGCTGTTACGCAGACAACAGATGATGATCGAAGGCTCAGCTGGTGTTTCTGATCTGAACTGAGTCCTCGTTTTGCAATTCTTTCAAGTTGAGCGATGGATCGTCCGATTTAGATTTTTTATTCTAGTCCGACCACGTCTGCTGTCGCGCAGACGACAGATGAGGATCAAAGGTTCAGCTGGTGTTTCAGATCTGAACTTAGTACTCGTTTTGCAATTCCTTCAATTTGAGGTGATGCACCATCCGATCTATTTTTTTTAGTCAAATCTTGCGTCGTCTGCAGGCACGCAAGATAAAAGAGTTTGAATTTGGTTCGATTTGAATATTTAATTGACATCTGCATTTTTCATTTGACTTTAATCTGTGCTTTAGGGTTGTTTAAAGCATTTCTTGAGACCATTTCTTGGTAATTGATAATTCCATTTCTTGGTAATAACCCAAGTTTGAATTGGACTTCACGACTGAATCGGATCGAGTTTGTCCGACTTTTCTTTTAACTGCTTCAATAGTTTCGCTTGCAATATGCTGAGACTGGTTAGTTTTGTCTTACTTTAGGTTCCAACTCCACGAATTCTGGCTCTATTCCTCGTACCCGCTTCGACTCTTCTCTCACTCACGAACTGTTGAAGCTTTGACTAAACTGAACAAAGACTGCTGCAAATCTTCGTATTTTCCAAATTTGATGAATTGAGGGATTAAATCTGTTTCAAAACTTCACTTCAACCCCACCATTCTCCACCATTTGTCAGTGAGTTATATTGAGACTTCCGCCTATTTCAAACCTGCTCCTGGCGTGCGGGTGTATGGGGAAAATAAAATTTCTAAAACTATTTTCTTCCACTTCTGTTTTATTTCAGTTCTTACTTCTTCGAATTCTAAGTTGAAAGTGATACTTCATTACAATTAATAGTTAACATCTAAACTACTATCTAAATATCCTTCCTATCCGGTCTACCTACCGGTATTGGGTTCATGAAACTCAGTGAATGAAATTATAATTGCTGCATCGATCTAGCTGTATCTCAAACTCAGTTCGGTCATCGTCATCCATAGTTTGCACTTTCCCTTCTGTGAAAAATCTTTTCTTGTGCGACTGGCACCTGTTTAAATTCATTTCAACGCTATCTGTTGTCCCAGTACTTGCCATGGTGGATACAGGATTGCAATCGTCTACCTCATTTTCTCCTATTGCCCTGGTCTTCTTCTCCGACCCTCCTCCAGATGCTGTGGAATCAATCATCATTCCGCTCTACGTCCTGGCGTACCGACCAGGTTTGAAAAATTCGATGTCGGTCGGTCCATTGAGCGCGACTCCAATCAAGTCTTTCAGTGTTAACCTCTTCATCGATGATCGTCGCAGACCTTACACGTGCTTCATGATACTGAAAACAGTTTGCTGTCTGCACTGGATGAAGGCAATGCCATTACAATTTCAATCAAGCGCTCTGTAGTGAAGCACACATCCTAGTTCTTATTCATGACTTGTGGCCAGAAGAGTGACGCAGGTTGTTCGCACAGCGTCAATTAAAATATGTGATCTACTACTCAACTATTCACCAGTTGAGCCAAAACCTGACGTTTGTCTTTCACTGGGTGACACTGTATCGTCTTGGTGGTGAACTATTGTAAATACAATTTGCAATACGATTCCCTTTCTTAGTACGGTAATCAGTCCTTGCCAAGTTGAACATACAAACTTTTACGGGGCCTGCGTAGCCTTAGTATGACTTAAGAATGAGCAACTATTGAACTATTAAATGCCAGCCCAGACCGGCCATACACTATGCCACAGTAGCCAGGTGGGAAATTGACTACGATTTCTGTGTCAGCAATACAAGGTTGTCCTGAATTATTTAGTTAATTGAATAACTTAGTTGCATATAAATCGTAACCTGCGTCAGCTATATATGCTTTGGTTTGCAAATAGGCGTTATCGGATATTTGAGTGAATTTAACTTCTAATTTGACTGTGGTGGGTGCTCTCTTTCTGCTTCCGAATAAACTTCCCCACATCCCTAGACCTAAACACATGGTACTTTGTGGTTGTCGTATTGGCTTGGATTTTCTTCTTTGGATCAGAATTATGATTGCAGACGTATAAATTTTTCATATAAATTGTTTACTTAGCCAGTTCTCCGACTGCTCTCCGTTGTGCGGTTTAAGAATCCAATTGTCCCATGCTCCTCAGTAATTGGTCGTGTCTCAACTTTCCCCAATAGCACCATGTTCAATGCGTGGATGTTCAGTTTTTCATCCATATACTGGTCACTCAGTTTCTTCTTAAAACAATGGTACATTCGTTCTTGCTGTTCGCTTTCTAGTTTACAATGAAGTTTCAAGTTCACTCCACAAACAATTTGTTGTTCAAAAGTTTCTTGTTTCGTTTAATCCTTTTCACAGCACAGTTTCCACAGTTTGTATTCAATTTGAGTGAATTTGAGTTCACTCGGTTAAATAGAAAATATAGTAAACCGATTTCACCCGCGAGTTCCTCACTCGGGGCACCGTTTGTCATGAGTATGACTGCATGTGCGGAAAGAGTGCGATGCCTTTAATCATGTGTCCTAGTAGTCCAGAAATAAAGTCAATAATGTTGTTTGTAAGCACAACTTGGTTTTCACATGTGTGATAAGGCAGGATAGTGATGGCTACATGATGCACGTGTGCAGATGCAAGAAAATTATCTCATATTCTTGAACACAAAGTATGTGGACACAAGGATGAAAGAGGAAGCTTTGTCCTGGAGTGGTACAGTTGCACATGTCGTTAATGCATGAAGCAACTGAATGGTTTATTACTCAACTCCAATTTGTACAATCTGTGTTTTGCAAGTTTTAATTCATTCATTTTGCTGACTTGGCTAAAAATTTAAGGTTGACCATATTAGTGCTGATTAAGCAGTGTGATCAAGAAGTGATCAGTTTATCTGGAATCAGGCCATACCGTAAATGAGCAAAATCGAATTATGCAAAGTCATGGTCAAAAAGAAGAAGTTAAATTCCTTTAAAAGGGAAAGGCAATCAGAGAAATCGTAAGTCAGTTATACTATTGGAAATTTTCAAAAGTAGAAAATTTGTTTGCCATTTATTATTGATTGCAACGCCGAATTAGTTTTTGCAGAAAGTTTGTACAATTGCTGGAGAGTGAGAATGAGTAAGTTGCTTAGTATTCGTTATAGTTGAAGGACTGACTGCGTTGTGTCGTGTGTGTTTTTTTGTTTAAATGTCATTATTTATTTTTGTAGAGTTTACTACTGCATTGTCATGGACGTTGGTCATGATTGTGACAATTGATGCATCCAATTTTGGAAACGTGCTTGAAGGTCTAGGTGAAATTTTCGAAAAAATTTGGACTCAGCCATATGAAGTCATTAAAATGTTTCGTCGCATCGACGCTCGTGAAGTAAAATCGATTGAACAAGGTGAGAACACTTTGCATTTTTGTTAAGTATTAAGTAGGTGGTACGGAATACATTCACTGAGCTGTGATGAGCTTATTGGGTGAGATGTAATTCTGTCCGACTTGAGATAACACAAAATACAAGTGCATTTCAACCAAGTTCCTTATTAATAGTATATTTTTGTATACTATTTTTGAATTTAAGCCGTTGGAGCTGGAGTGCTGGCGGCGTTGGAAAGAAATGAAATTCTAGCCATTCGTGTTGACGTAAAAGGTTAAGTAATTACGGTTGACCGTGTGAGTGTATATGTACAATGTGTGGTCATGTACTTAAGTTAATTACTCATTTGTTGTGTTGTTTATTGTAATTTTTTGTTTTGATAAGTGGGAAGCGACTCACTTTTGTTGGTCGCATGCATGGACAAAATCCGGACGTGATATCAATTTTGATTGGTCAAATGAGAGGAAATACCACTGCTATCTTTCTGGTTTGTGAAGAAGGGCATTTAGCTTTGGAACCTGATTTCATATTGATGGGCGAGGTCATGGATGTTGAAGAATGTGAATACAAGATTGTAAATTTCATCGAAATTTTAGAGTTGGTTCCAGCTCGCTTGCGTCAACCCGAAACTGGAGGAGAGAATCAAAAGAAATTAATTGCCAATCGAAAGAGAGAAGGGGACCGATTGAATCGTGTTGTTTGAAATAATCATAATTTTGAATTTGACGATGTTAAAGAAGAATTATTCTAAATTCAAAAACCACAATATTTGTTATTGAAAATATTTGAATATTCTGATGGATCTTTATTGGTTATATAAATATTGGAGTTTTTAATTGGGTTTGAAACACGTTTGGCACACAATTTTGTTTATTAGTTAAAATTATTACAACACACACGCATGTATGTATGTATGTATGTATTCATGGGAGTGACTCGATATGCAAAACAAGTCATATCGAGTCAGCCGCGAAGGCCACTATTGGGCCCATTGCAGACGCTCCCGATACAGTCTCGCTTTGCTGTATCCGACCACGTTTCTGTCCTGTGCTTGTTTGCAATAAATGCAAACAAGGACCTTGGCCATGAAGGAGGACAGGAAAGTCAGCGAACTGCTGGGCGTCTGAGAGACGACCCAGCAGCTAATGCAATTAACATTCCAAATTCCTGCACTGCACCACAGTGCCTGCAGGAATTTGCCCTTGAATCCGGGGCACAAACATGCGCCCCGAATGAACAATGATCCGGTCCCAGCCAGTAAACCGGCAACAGGCCCACCACAACCAGTTCCACCCACGGGGACAGCAGGGAATCTGGTGCCGGCTGCGAAAGAGATGAAACTCAGCCACCCCTGACCCCCATACTGGACCCGCCAGCGAACCGGCAGCAGCACGCCCGCAGACGACTCCCCTGACCCGACCGACCAGTGCCCCGGTACTGTAGGAGGCGAACCTCCTACAACCCGGTCCCACCGATCCAATGCGGAGTCGCACCATATGGTGCGCTCCGTCTCCACAGACAAGACAAGACGCTGGCACACAGCCAACCAGCTTGCCCTCTCCAAGCTCCAACTCCTCCGCCAAACCACTGCAGGCCCACCGAAGCAGGCGCCACTCCTAGCCCACTAGAGGGGACCAGGTACAGACCCGGAAGCCACCCCTGATCCCCCGCACTGAACCCACAAGCGACACCAGCAGCAGCAAACGAACAGAGATGAGGAGATGAGGTGAGTAGACCTCAAGAGAACAGGTCTTGTCTCTTCGGCGACTTGAGCGAGACTTTGTTATCAGACTATCAGATATATACGAAACTGATTCAGTATTTAGTATCACGATTCACGAGTTGAAGATGTATTCATTCAGTTTACAGAATTACAATACACAAAGGTTTACATCAGCACTATTGAAGTGTGGGAATGCACGAAGATTCAAAGAATCATTTCGACAACGAGCCACTTGCCCTTTGCTCATTGCACTGCACTGCAGCTAAGTAATCATAATTATGATCAGTGATCAGTTCAGTGCTTAAGGCTTTTAGATTAGGAGAAATAGTCAACTCTAGTACCGTGGAAGTGCATCCTCGTATCCTGAGAATGAAGTCATTGCGAATAACTGTACACCTGGGATCAAATCTTGCTCGAAAGGTATGTTGAATTGCAAACTGTTGGCGGTGGAATGTTTTACATCTTACTGATTAGGAATGATCTTTATCTCTTGCTATATTAAGTTATATGTCATCTGTGCACCAGTTAATTCAGTAGTTAAATATGTGATATCGATTCTTGAACTGGTTGTTTGTAAATGAAAAAGTTTCCAGTTCTCAGCCAATTATTTTCTTTTCTGTGTATAGGAAATTGTAGGAGCTCCACCCCGCACCTTCCCCCTCCTCTTCTCAAAATCAAAGCCACCACAATTATTTACGATTCCTACACGTTCTCAAACTGGATACACATACAAAGGAAGTTCTTCGTATTATGGTTCAACAGTGATAGATGAAAAAACTGTAGACTTGTACACTAAATGTGAAAAATCATACGAAGAATGGAAATATGTTGAGAAGCTGATGCCACATGTGTACGTGCCTGACGCTCCTACTGATCCGAATCAAGAATTTCCATCAGGTTGGCATCCACCACGTGTGACTCGTGAAAATTGTCATCTTCCTTACTTTATTTCTCGCACCAAGAATCATATGGTACCTGTCTACTTGGTGGTGCCAGGTGAATTCAGAGGGGAAGTTAGGCGGACTCAGATTAAATTTGTTGAAGGAAATCTTTGGGTGAGTTTGCGGACGATTAGTCTTTGTTGCATGTTTAATGTTTCATCAGTTTCATGGATAGTGGCTTGACTTCATTCAATAAATTGCTCTTTCTCTTTGGCGTCTGTACAGGTTCTTGAGAAGGAAATCGCCGCCTTTCTCCAGGCCAAATATCCGAAGAAAGTTATTGGGA
>JAQIYH010000282.1:0-10983 GCA_034700885.1 Paratullbergia callipygos | reverse complement strand
TTTTGTGCCTGATTAATAACAAGTTAATTAGGACCGGAAGTCTGCAACTACAGTGACAGTGAGTGGAAGTAGACGACGACTGCGACTGAAATTTAACAGAAGCGTGAGTCTATTCAAGCTAAGCATAAAATCAAAGGCAACAGACCTCGCATGCAATCATGATTCATGACTTCATGACATGGCCACATGAGACATGAATGACACACCTGAGCTGAAAAATAGGACGGTGACATGCGGATATAAAATACGGAAGCCACAACGATTCCAAAATTTAGACCTTGCAGTGAACACTGAGACAGGACAGGATAACAAGTTGACTAACTAAGAATAAAAAATGCACGGGAAATTTGTTCTTGGTTTTCTCGCCGTATTTATGGTAAGGGTCGAGAAAACTGATGGCCATAATAATTCGTTTTAAACTTGATATTAATGCTTTCGTTCTGCAGGCGGTGGCAAGTGCACAAAAGAGTACACCAGAATTCAAATGTTTAGGAGAGAAAGTTGATTTTTCGGAAAAAGATGCTGTTGTGAAACAATGTCGAGAGGAATTGAAAGACAAGATGCCAGCAGATGCTGACTCTTCAAAGGCAGCAAGCAAAGGAATCCATCGTTGTTTCGAGACTTGTGGGTTTAGGAAACTTGGATTTGTAAGTTATTTACTACATTGATACGACATAGTATCTCAGTCTCAATGTGAACGACTGCTTTTCCATATGTTCATGTTGCATACTTATTAGGTTACCAGTGATGACAAACTGGACATTACAGTCATCAATGCATTCATTGATAAATCAATTCCAGAAGCTGCACGTGCTGCTGTTAAGACAGATATAAAAAAATGTGCTGATAAAAGTAAGTGTTTCGTACATAGTATTTAGACCACCGTTTCGATTTGATGGCCATTTCATTACCAACTTGAATAAATTCTCAATTACACGAACATTCATTTCAGTGACCGACAAATTGTCTGATGATGATAACTGTAAAAATCATGCTCCATATCAAACATGTGTCATAAAGGCTTACATGAAGGTAGAAAATGTCTCATTCTCCATGAATAAGTTCCAACAAACTTGGATCGGAACATTAATCAATATTTTTGTTTCCGTGCAGAACTGCTCATAATTTGAATGATCGGTGATAGTCAAGAAGAAAACAGGAATGAGTCTTAAACAATTTTTGGCATATAAAATTGTCTCTCTACCTAATTACGATATTGAAATTAAAAATTGCTTGTTCTCTACCAAAAGGAAATCTTTCTTACTTTTCATGTGCTTCAAACCTCAAACCTTTTAGTCCATGTCTTTTCGATTTTACAATTAGTAATGCTTTACTCTTATTCCTTGTATTGAATAAATCTCTTCTTCATCTTTATTGCGACTCACTATTACATGGCAGGCACATCTCTTCGTTTACACAAATCTTTTAAAGCTACATTGATGCAGGGTGAAATCATAAAATGATGGAAATCGTGCTTCCACTCTCCACTGTTGTTACTGAATTCGGTGCATTTCAAAATGAAATTCACCAAAATAAAAAATACACTAGTCTTCATTCTAGCATACGACACTTCTCCAACCGTCCACATGGATCCAGACCTTCAACTAACATTGCAATCGTTCAATCTGTCGTAAAATCAGAATTTGTAATTGGCGTTCAACATTGAATTGGTCGGCAACAGTTTTGGTTGTTTGTTGGTTGGCTCGTTGGCTGCTAACTTTAAGCTTGGTCTAATTGATGTTGACTGTTGACCACTGGTTCACTTTCGTCCAAAATATCGCATGCCAAGTCAAACCCGAATTTCCTTCTCCTGTTGTACTTGTTGCGTTCCCAAATTGAGTAGAAGATCGCATAAATTGTTATCAAGTTTTGGAATCAAAATTTCATTCATTCAGTCTTCTGCTCAGACTCAGACCGTGATGTATGCTAGCTGCTAAATTGTTCCTTTCGGAATTCTTTACATGCCATTTATCTCCGATCTAGTTGTTTAATTATTTCATGGAACTGCAGAATGGACGAATGGACTGACATTCATAGAGTCTCACAATTTTATTGCGTGCTCTCCATTTAATGGAGCCCATAAGTATGAGTATGATGTGAACTGATTTGTTTTGCTTTTATATAATTGGTTAAGCAAATCATTGTCATTGTCACTTGTCACGAGGGTACTGAAACACGGGATGCAGTTCGGACAATCGAGACTAATTCCGGAGTATCTTGCTTGATCTTACTCAATTATATTAAAATATTGGATGATACATTGAAAAATGAAGGGAATTTACCATACAATATGGAAAAAATAGTTCCTCGCTCGTGTGCCCACAATGTAATGTGCATGTTTAATACTCTAATTATGCAAACTATTTCGTCGAATTGGAACATCGTTTCTAATGCATTAAAAGTTCTACAATCGGGTTCCTCCTCCAAGAGCGCCACTTAGAATCACAAAATCATTTTAGCTCAGGTCACGCGATCAATGTAAGATTGCCCAGATGTCAAATTGATATAAAATCTGCCTGAATTTCCAGGATAATTCTCAAACTTATTTCACTTCACATCAAGTAAGTATCAAGTTTTTAGTACAAGTTGACGAGGTTAACAAAAAATGGTGTCGAGTAAGCTATTGGTTATACTTGCAATTGCAATTTCTGCACTTGTCGTGTTGTCGGTAAGAAAGCCTTCCTACAAAGTACTGAGTTTAAACTTGAGTGAACTTGATTTAAACTTATGTTTCATTTCACAGGCAGCAGAAGCAGAAAAGAAAAAACATGGGTGGAAATGTTTAGGACAAACAATGAACGGAACAACTGAGGACAGAGATGCCATGAAAAAATGCGGGGAAGAAATGAAGGCGAAGATGAAATCCAGTGGAGATTCAGACAATAATAGTGACGATGGCGAGGCAAAGAAGAAGCAAAATAAAAAATGGTGGTCATGTTTCATGTCCTGCCAAAACAAGAAGAATGGAATTGTAAGAAATACAAAATACACCTTGGATATGAAATGTATATTTGCCTTTAAAAACATGTCATGCTTTTGCTACCAGCTTAACAGTGACAACAAGTTTGATGTGTCTGTATGGAATGCAATGGTTGATAAAAATTTTCCTGAAGCTGCACGCGAAGGATTGAAAGCAGATGGTGCCAAATGTGCTGACAAAAGTAATATGCCCATGACATGATTGTGGACATGATCGCAATATTCTTGTGAATCTTGCGACTTTGTGACATAATTTTTAACAATATTTTTACTCCTTATATATAGTCACTGAAGCATTGTCCGATGATGATCATTGCAAGAATCATGCTGCCTATCAAAAATGCACAATGGATGCAATGAAGAAGGTAAATTATCATGAGTATTGATTCATGAAAATACGGGCTTAAAATCTAAATCATGTAAGAATATCAGAAAGAACAATAATTTGCATCTTGTTATTTTCCAGCACTGCAAACAGGAAGAAGAGACTTTCTAAAAAGGTGGCAAGATGTCAAAATCCAGTGGCTCAATTACAATATGCATGCACAATTCTTTTAAATATTCTTTGGAATTTCATCCTTCTCGACTTCACTTGAACTTTTCTCTCTCTACTTTCTTTCCACATAAATTCTTTCCTGGGCTGTTATTCTGTCTACACTCAAATCTTTGTCAATCATCCTTTGTCTAAAGTATATTATTTATGACTCATTAAATTTTTGCCTTCCTTCATAAATTCATACTCATAATGCGAACTTGCGAACCTTTTCATTTCGTATGATATCAACCCACTATCTACCTGTTGGACAATTCAAAATGATCTCGAAATGTCCTTTGTTATAATTGTGTCTTTTTGCAATCAAGTAAACGGCTGTTATTTTATACGACGAAATTAATTATTGATTTCGTTAAATATTTTCCATGCTTATGTATGCGAAATACGGAAATCGTTATGTCTCTATCTAATATTAGTCACAGAAGTCGCAGTAATAAAAATAGCATTTATATTTAAACTTTAACGCCTCCATTTATAGGTTATGGCCAACTCCTTCGCATTTTGTTTCCGCAATTTCACAGATTCATAAGTAGTACAAATTGAAGTTAAACAATTCCGACGATTCTGACTTTTGTGACGCTAAATATATTTTTCTAATCGTAAAATCTCAACACACTACATTTCCGTACATAAGTACACACTCATATCATTACATCTACATTTTCATTTTGAATCGCATATTGCTATTTATTGCACCGGTTTCTTTCTTTCATTATGTAGCTGTGGTGGTACGTGTCCAATTCGTGTTTACTTGAACTTTAGTATATGAGCATGATGTGAACTGATTCGTTTTGCTTTTATTTAAATGGTAAAGCAAAGCATTGTCACTTGTCACGAGGGTACTGAAACACGGGATGCAGTTCGGACAATCAATCGAGACTACTAATTCCGGAGTATCTTGTTTGATCTTACTCAATTATTGGAATAATTATTGTATCATGCATTGATGAATGAATGGAATTTACACCATAAATATGGAGATAAAATTTTCTGGCTCGTGCGCCTACAATGTACGTGCATGCTCAATTACTCTAATTATGAAAATTATTTCGTCGAATTGTAACATCGTTTCTACTGCATTAAAAGTTGTACAATCGGGTTCCAATCCACACGAGCCACTTAGAATCGCAAATTTAAAAATTACTTTTAGATCACGTCACGCAATCAATGTAAGATTACCCGATGTCAGATTGATATAAAATCTGCCTGAATTTCCAGCATAATTCTCAAACTTATTTCACTTCATATCAAGTAAATATCAAGTTTTTAGTACAAGTTGACGAGGTTAACAAAAATGGTGTCAAGCAAGCTATTAGTCATACTTGCAATTGCAATTTCTGCATTTGTCGTGTTGTCGGTAAGAAAGCCTTCCCTACAAAGTACTGAGAAAGTTTTAAACTTGAGTTCATTGAATTTAAACTGATTTTCATTTCATAGGCAGCAGAAGGAGAAAAGAAACAACATGGGTTTAAATGTTTGGGACAAAAAATGAACGGAACAACTGAGGACAGAGATGCCATGAAAAAATGTTGGGAAGAAGAAAAGGCGAAGAAAGAATCCAGTGGAGACTCAGACGATAATGGTGAAGATGATGAGGAAAAGAAGAAAGATCCAAAATACTGGAGATGCTTCATGTCCTGCAAAAACAAGAAGCTTGGAATTGTAAGATAAAAAAATACATGTTGATTTTGAAGTTTTTAAACCTTTCCCTTTAAAACATGTCATGATTTTACTATCAGCTCAACAGTGACAACAAGTTGGATACGTCTGTATGGAATGCAATGGTTGATAAAAGATTTCCAGAAGCTGCACGTGAAGGATTGAAAACAGATCTCGCCAAATGTTCTGATCAAAGTAATATGCTCAAGATTTTGTAATTATTACGCCCACATAGTTTTTAACAAACTATTTTTATGCGATCTATAGTCACTGAAGCATTGTCCGATGATGATCATTGTAAGAATCATGCTGCCTATCAAAAATGTATAATGGATGCACTGAAGAAGGTAAATTACTATGATCTTGATTCTTGAAAATACCGGCTTTAAATCTGAATAGTGTAAGAACATAAGAATATAAGAAAGAATAAAAATTTGAATCTTGTTATTTTCCAGAACTGCAAACAGGAAGAAGAGACTTTCTAAAAAGGTGGCAAGATGTCAAAATCCAGTGGCTCAATCACAATTCACAATATGCATGCACAATTCCTTTATCAATGATCAGGAATTTCATTTCATCCTTCTTGGTTTCAATTAAACATTTCTCTCTCAACTTTCTTTAAACATAATAAATAAATTCTTTCCTGGGCTGTTATTCAGTCTACACTCAAATCTGTGTCAATCACCCTTTGTCTGAAGTAATCTATTTATGACTCAATAAATTTTTGCCTTCCTTCATTTATTCATACTCATAATGCGAACTTGCGAACCTTTTCATTTCGTATGATATCAAGCCATGACCTACCTGCGGTTCACTGAAAGAGTATCTTGAAATGTCGTTTGCTATATTAATAGTGTCTTTTTACAATCAAGTTAACGGCTGTGATTTTATACGACGGAATTTAATTATTGATTTCGTTAAATATTTTCCATGCTTATGCTTATGCATTACGAAATGCAGAAATTGTCGTGCTTCTGTCCACAAACACGAACACGAGTGGCGCATGTACGAGTAGTTAATATTAGTCACAGCAGACAGCAATTAACAATGCCATTTATATTTCAGTTTATTGCCAACCCAGTTCGCGCACTTTGATTCCGCAATTTCACGGATTCATAAGTTAGTATGAATTAAAGTTAAACGATTGCGACGATTGTGAGTTTTGTGACGCTAAATATATTTTTCTAATCGTAAAATCTCAACACACACACTGCATTTCCGTACACATTCAACGACTCAACTCATGTTTCATGTAGCATTACATCTACATTTTGAATCGCATATCGTTATTAATTGCACCGGTTTCTTTCTTTCATTATGTCCCTGTGGTGGTGCATACCTAAATCTTGTTTACTTGAACTTTATGCCGCATATGTGCATGTGAATACACATTATTCATTCAACTTCTTCGAATTGATTTGAAGGAAATGTCAAATTGAACCGACCGGTTTCTAGTACTTTACTTGTACATGTATTGTGCATAGTGTTTATGACATGAATTAAACCATTGCGTAATTCGACTCACTGCACTGAGCATTGCGGCTGACCAGTCAGTGAGACTCCTACTTGACTCACTCAGGACTATGCTGGGGTGATTGATGACAAATTCAATACATTTAGTATTAAAATCGAACTTTGAAAGCAAGTTGAACAAGTTGGACTGCAAGTTTTCATGTGGTACTGCAAAAGGTGAAACATGAAAGGACCAAATGACGCACTGAAGAAGAAGTCGTCGTTTCTTTAAGAAGCAGTTTGAACTGGTTCATCAATAAAAAGTGTTGTACAGATACATTCGCAGCGGACAGCGTTGATTAACATATAGCAAGACGGGGTTGCAAAAAACCATTGCAATTAATGTTTAATCATTGCATCTAAATTGAAACTTTATCTCTTTGACGTACATTAGAGCGACTACTAAAAGCGGTCGTCAAGTGCAGTTTATTTGGACCCGGCATCTGACTGATCTGACTGACTGAAATGTTAAAATAGCTGTCCCCCAATTCTACTTAAAATTGACTTGACACAATTCCATTGAATCTATAATTACTATTCACATTTATAAAAATTTTTGTTTCAGTGAGTAAGGTACAATTGCATTCAAATGAAACATGGATGAGAATAGATGCGAAATGAATGAAATTGTGAATTCATATAATCGACAGCAACCACCACAACCAGCGAAAGCATCATAATCTAAGTTCAGTCACACATGCGCTCGACGTTCAGGCGTCCCAAATTGTCCTCAGCCTAAAATCATAATCATTGGACTCTCGTATTCATTTTCGCATGCATAGTGTGTTTATTGTTGAATTGTTGAATTGTTGTACATTGTTGATGTATACTTTGTTTACATTACATGTAATAAGCAGTATTAGCATTCTGATCATCATCGCCTCGCAAGCATCGAACATCTCATCTTCTACGAATTGGAATTTCTATTTCTACCCTTTTGTTGTATCTCTACTGGGTGTATGATCGTGAGTTTTGCACATGAAGCTTGAGTGCTTGAGTAAACCATTACAATTGTTAAAATGACCTTTTTTGCTGCAACCTGCAACTCAACGCAACAACAACGCTGCTGTATAGAATCAAGCATAGACCTGCTGTAAACATAGAAAGAAGGACTTTGCTATTGTATTCAAATGCGCAGCAGCAGCAGCAATGATGAGATGAACTTCCACACATCCTCAACAGCGCATTATACACTTGCAACTTGCAACTTAGAACAGAAAGCGTAGCTAATGAATCATCATCATGATTGAGATTCCAGTTTGTGGTACATCGGCGACTACCAACAAAAAAAGTAGATTAAGGTCAGCTCGACCAATGGAAACAGTGGACATGATGGACTCCAGAATAGACCTAAAAAAAAACTAGTCTGGAATATTGACACGACATCACAATGTGCTTGATTAAATAGTCAGTCGAATGGTTGAGTCATACTCATATCATATGTCATAAACACAACTCACAAAAATAACATACATTGCAATGGCATGGCCTGATAAACTATACGACAAAAAAATTCGAGAGCAAACCATAATTAAGCTGGTGCTACTTAATGACAAGAGGTACTTTTCCTTACCCCAAAGGTTTTCTATAAATTTCTACTGCCCTGCTTGACTAAAAGGTAGTGTGACTAGATGTTCATAAAGATATTAGTACCCCGAACTGTCAAGAAGGAAAACCCAACCAACTGAGACAGGCACAAGACAAAAACAAAAGCACACGACATGTATGTACAGTACAACAAAATCCTTATACAGATTATACACGTATGCATTTGCATTTGGCTTGTCATTCGTATTATAATAATTATTGTTATTCCACTTTTTTTTGTTTCTAATACATTATACATTACTACTGCTTACTCCTGCGCCTGCAGTTGTTGTATAAGACAAGTTCAGCAGTTGCAGTCGTCGTCGTCGTAGTGGATTCATTTATTATTTCGTAGTTGTCTTTTCTTCTACACAGATCACCACAATCCACAACACACAGCCTGTGGGCTTGCTTGATTCAATCATTATTCAACCCTCTCAAGCACAAGTAACAAGTACAAGTACAGGACACAAACAAGGGAGGAACACAATACAGCGTAACAAAGTTTCTCGAAAAGTCGAACGAATCTTTTGGTACACGTAGTACGTGTAATTTTTGCTCTGCTCTGCTGGTAAACATTTGCTATATTTTACTGCATTATTTTACCGTATTCCCATTCTCGTATTCATAACATTTTATTACTTTAGTCAAGAAAAACTGCAACACGAAGACTGTTGCAATAATTGTAAATTCTCATTTCCGCTTGTAATTAGAATCATTTTACTCATTTTAGTTTCAATCTTCTATATGTATGTGTGTATCTTTTCCTTTTAGTTGTACGACTTGAAATTACTGCGTCAACTTGGAACTGAAAAGTGGTAAGTTGTTCCCATTTGATTGCAATTAACACCGGTGGTGTGTCCGCTCAGTCCCCTCGAGTTGTTGCAACACTAAAATCTTACATCCATACTGATCTTGTCTATCGCAGATTGTCACTCTTGGTGTTGTGAATTGGAATCTTGGTTGTGTCATATTGATCTGTTCAGTATTATTACCGACAAAATGATGTTGATCAAAGTAACCACCATTTTATTAGTCTGTGTCTACTTAGCCACCGCCATTCCAGTTGGTAAGTTACTTTTCGCTCCATAATTTTAGATGTAGTTAGATATCGTGGTCAAGATATTTGACATTCAAAAGTGTGTCCATGTCATGGCCTGGATATGATCCCATAGTTAGATTTGCCTTGGCCAGGCACAACATCACGCAACATCGCATCACTGTGATTCTGTGATGATGCGACACACGTATTTAAGATATCTAGAAAGTGTGGCAGACCTGCTGCAGACCATAACCTACTTTAAAATTCATGTTATTCACACGATCACACGATATTGAACAATTGTCATGCTCATGCTTTCAATCTTCTTCAAATGCAATATATGCATGTCATGTCATAAGTCATATCTGAGAAGATTGCGTCTTACATTTGACGACATGACTCATCGCTCATCTTGAATTTTTCCACATTCAATGTTGACTGACTTTTTATGACAATTAGCATGTTTAAATCTGTAGGAACTGCAAACTGTAGGATAGGAAAGTGGAAACTGTACACTGTACAAAGTACACTTTTGTGATTGTGAAGTAATCATCAACAATTCTATCAATCTTTTGTATTTCATTTGCATGTCACATGTATGGGTGATAATTACAGCAAACATAAACAGGTAGTTGAAATGTAAACACATGTCATTTACATGTTACATCTAATGTTAGTTTTCTAGTACGTACTTTGATGTCGAAATGTGACAAAATGTCGTTGGGGACAAAATCAGAATATCTGTTTTTTTATGGAATTCTCTGTTTCCTCTTTCCTGCCCAATTTTTATCGTATGGTCATTAAGGCGTGGACAGGAATCATGATCATGATCACGTTCACGATAGGTTATCAATTCTTAAAAACTCCATTAGGCTGCAGAATACAGTGCTTCAGTGTGCAGTCAGTCATTTTCATGTTCACTTATTGCGTTTTTTGTTTTGGATTCTTCGACCGTAACAACATATTTAGTGAGTCAGTCATCATATCGCATCGTATCTCATTTCGCATCTGATTTCTCATCGTAGGATGACTATTTACTTCTCAGAAGAATCAATGTCAAAAGTTTTCTACTTGATTAGCATAAGCCATTACCATTTTAATGACGGCGCGTGCCGTGTGCATGCACGTCGAATGGATGACTACTGAGAAGAGTGAGATTGAGAGAAGTTGCTTTACTAATGAGGGATGCTGATGCTGTGCCCTGCTGCGCTGCAATTTTCTAGACTTGTATCCTCGTATGATCGTACGTACGCCTTGTTTTAGTATTCAAGTGTAATTGTGTAATGAAGGTAGAACCAGGACCTTCCACCATGGTGCACCATCTAAGCGTTTTAGTACATTAAATTGTCTTCATCTCCTTATGAAAAGAAAGCTGCTTCGGCTTCGGCTTCGGCTGCTTGCCAATTAATAGTTCACAATTGACTTGAGGTCATTGAGATTAAGTTAACTACGAAACGGCGATCAATTCTTCGAGGCATAATCCGTAATGCGTCACAGTCGTCAGCCACCAGTCAATCATAATGCCAGCAAATGAGCCAATCAAATCCATTCAATGATTCACGACATTAATGTACTGATTTCTTTTTTCCAGAGAATGAAACCGCACGTAAACCCATCGTAATTGACATTCCTGCTGGTCCACCACCTGATG
>JAQIYH010000281.1:0-10990 GCA_034700885.1 Paratullbergia callipygos | reverse complement strand
TCTAATCTCAGTGCCAAATAATCTCTGAGGGGTAAAGAAAAGTAAATTATGCAATAAAGAGTAATAAAAGACGACGATGCAGTGCAGAATGCAGAGCAAGATTTGAAAATCTCATCTGCTAGTTCTTGTACCCTATGTACATGTTTGCTTCGTCAATTTGTACTGGAGACATTACAGGCACAGCAGGCTCATGAATCAGAATTTGTTTCTTGCCTAAATGGGGATAAGGTTTGAAAATGGGAAGGAAAAGTACTTTTGGAACCCTGACTTCGAAACTGGCTTAAACCATTCAAAAAAATGTTGTCATCATTGAGTGAGTGAGTGAGTCCCTCTCATTTGTGTCATTATTCAGGAGCCAGGCATCATTCAATCCTGAATGCAATGCAGTGCAGCATGCATCCATGAAGCAGCAGTCACATTCATATTTATTGTCCCATCAAAACTTTGAGGATGCTGTGCGGATGGAAGGAAAGGAAGTTGCAAATCCCTATGAATCCTTTTTTATGATTCAATTTCCAAAAAAAGAAGAAAGTCTACCATGCCATGCCAGCCATGCCTAAAAGACCTGAGAGTTATAATTGAATCTCATTCCAAGTCACCCAAAATGACGTTATTAGCAGGAATAGAAATGGTTCATTGAACATCATTATCATTCCTTCCTTCCTTCCATTCATTCATTCATATTCTTGGCCTTGCGTTGTTGTTCTGAACTGAAGAGACTTCTTCTTCTTCTCTTCTACTTCTTAATCGCATTAAATCATGAACACTTTGTGTGTGTGTCGTGTCGTGTGTCCTAAATGAATGAATGAAGTGAGGCGACTTATACTTTGTCTCTCTCTGTGTTTTTAGTTTGTTTTGGAACTGTTGCGTTAATTGGCTCAAGTTCTTAAGTTCCAGTTTACTCTCTAGTCTGGTCTCTGTTGGTTTGTCCTTGTTGATGTTGGCGACGTTGGCTTTGGCAGAGTTGGCACATCATCTTTCAACAGTTCAACAACTTTGTATAATATTATATGTTATGTTTGGCATTCAACATTTTATCGCCGTCGGATTGTCTGTCGTGTCTTTTGTTTACCTTTGAAATTAGCAGGCAGCTCTTGATATTACATTTACATTAACATTAACATTCGCATGCCATGTAAATGTTATTCGATGTAATTTGTGCGTGGTGCAAACTAATCTAATCGCAATTACACGACACACGACGACAGACACACGTTGCTAACTTTTGCCTCGCGTCATTATCATTGCATTGCGTGGTTGGTTCATCCTTTCGTGATCTCTATTACTTTACATTATTGTACTACTTGTTGATGTTCGTACTTTGAAATTGCTGCCGCCTCGGCCGCTTCTTCAGCTCTTCGTCTGTGAATTTGTTTTATCTTGACATGCAATGAAACACCAAAATTTTTTTAGTTTTTACACAACGCAACGGTGCCAATCCCGAGGCCCAGGACGATGAGTGGCGTGTGCCCATCTAATAATAATTATTAGTGCCCAACAACCAATATCAATACTCTACTCTCAACTCAACTCGGCAGAAAAAGAAAGAAGAAGTCCGGGTTCACATTTCAATTTTGCTCAACATGCCATGCCATTCCATGCAAGCGAGCAACATTTTCTGAAGTCTGTCTGAAGTCTAAAATGAAATGCCACAAACTTTTGATCCCCCTCTTCATCTACTAAAAAAAATTCGACTCTCAGAACTCACAGAACTCACAGAACTTGTCTGTCTAGTTTTTCGGCAGGCATTCGACTCGTTCGCGTGTTTGCTGTGAGCTGTGGCTCGCTAATGCTTCAAATTATTATGATGCCCATACCGCCAAGTCGTAATGTAATATTAGCAATGTAATGCAATTGCAATGGAGAAAAGTTTTACATTTTCATCACGAAGAGTTTAAAGACACTCTGAGGGGAACGGGTCAATTTTTTTGCATACATATCCAAATTTCTTGTACACAATTATTTGGCATGCCTTCGAAGCTTCAAACTTTGAGGCAGCGCAGCAATCATTTCTACATTTCTGTGTACACGTATACGTTTTTGATTTAGGTCTTTGTATTATATTGTGTATTGCATGGCGATGATGGCATTAAATTTGTATACATTCATTTCTCTCTTTCTCTTTTGTAGAAAAGTAATCACAAGGAAAATTAGATTAGCAACGTTATCAAAAGACGCAATTACAAGTCATTTCATAGCATATTCCGTACGTACACATAGTATAAAAGCAAGGCGGAGGTTAATGTATTCTTTTGTCGTTGACATTTTGTATTGTGCTGTGTTATGTTATGCTATGCAACTTGACAGAGACTCTAAAAATTAAACGTGGAATTCCAAGAATGAATGAAAGAATGAATTCAAAATTACACATACATACACAAAGTGGTACAAAAAGTCACTTGTTCTGCTTTCGTCCTGTCTGTGGCTCTCTCTCTCTCACAGGACATATTCACAGAAATTGCGACCACGACCATGAGCCTCATGAGCCATGAGCACGGGGGAAAGGAAAATACGTACACACACAAACACATTTGCAGTCATTGCGTTGCGTTCTACGTTGGGTTTTCATCGTGCCGTGTGTCGTGTGCCTGTGCGTCGTCGTGTGCGCTTCCGCCTTGACTTCCACACTGTAACAACACACGTAGTATGAATACACGGAGAATTTAGTCAATAAACGTGAAATGCTAACGTGGAGTCATTGGACAGAAGAGAAAAGAGCGACTGACTGACGACTCATGCAACTTTAATTACTTCAAAACAGTGAACGGTGCGCGGTGCGTGGTGCTGTGAACAGTCAACAGTCAACGACTCGTCGTCGCATTTCGAAACAGTGTGTGCTATAAACTCAGTCGGTAAACTGTAATGCAATGTAAAGCGTTTAAATCAAAAATGCAACCTGGAAAAAATACCCCGTCAAAATTCCATATCAATGCATTGCATGGCAAGGCACCTGAACAAAATGGCTCGTCATCAACATCGTCAATATATTGCTTTATTGCACTGCACTGCTGCACCGCGTATTTTAATTGTACTGTACGGTCGGCCATTCATGAATCATTCAGATTGTAAACGCAATCCTTAAAACCGATTCCTCCTCCATGCAGCACGCATTTCTTCTAATTAAAAGCAAACGGATCAATTTACAAATGAAGAATGAAGACTAAAGCCGTTGCGGGCATCGGGTAAAGTCACTTTAAAGACTCACATGTTGGGTGTAAAATGTGAATGTACGCAATGTACATGAATACACGTGAAGATTCCTTCTTTCCTTCTTTCTTCTATTAATTCTATTGTTGGCAAATTGACAAGATCCAACCATGTGCTTTCCTTCCCTTTTGCTCACTCACTCCAGTAATACGATGGCGTATCGTGTCCGTATTTTACCACCATCACCACTTGAAAATCACATGAAAATCATGTGAATGAGATTGTTGAAATGACACTGTGCGCTGTGTATGTGGCGTGGCAATGGTAATAATTCATTGTTTTTTGGAGGAGGTTCTTGAAGTTAAAGTGATGTTGTTGGACATGAGACGACACACAATGCACAACTGCACAGCAACACACGGACACTTGTAACTGTCTCATTCCGATTCCTACTTCGACACTGTTTTCAGGTTTAGTTCAGACACGACGGGGGAAAAGTGACCAGAAAATGGTAAAGTGAACTCAAAACAGGAATCTGAGACTTGGATAAGTTTTTGTATACACTTTTGCCTGGATTGTGTGTACTATGTGTGTGTGGAAGCAGGAAGGAGAACTGTGCAGGGAGAAAAGACGGCGACTACTAAACGCAAACATTTTTTCACCAAAAACATTTCTCTGCGCGTGGAGTGAGTGGGGAAAGAGAGAGAGAAAGCGATGTGAAAAGCAGTGTGTCGGGTGCTCGCATCATGCGCATATTCACACAGTACACATAAGCAGCACAGCAGAAGGCGATTCCTTTCTCAGACTTTGAGCCCAGTTGGTTTTGTTGTATGGGACGAACGCTGTGTACTGTTTGTGTATGTACCGTACCATGCATCGTCGTCTCACGGTCTCTCAGGCAGTCTCATTATGAATGACTTGTTACACTTTATTATAAGACTATTATGCACTTCCTTCCACAAACACCGAAGAACATAACACAATACATCGCAACAACTACAACAATGACATTACATTACATTACTCATAACACAACATAACACAACATAACACAACATACTTATATAACATACTGCTGCAATATACTAATAATAACTTTCTCCTTAACAAGGAGAACAAGTCACATTCATTTCCATCCACCTCATAATTATATTCCTTCATTCGCACCCAACTTACAACTACAACACAACTTGTGTTGTGTTGTGTTGTGTTGTGTTATTGTGGTCCGCTGCTGTGTTGTGTTGAAGAAACCAATCACCATCTGTCAAGTCGATTTAATTACGTGGTTGTGGACGACAAAACATTCAAACTTCAAACTTACTAGTATGACTTGATACATTGTACGTTGTGTCGTGTGTTTACGGCTTTCGCATGCAATGCAATGCAATGCAAGGCAATGTAGCAATAACAAAAAAGGTACAAAATAAACTCAATTAATGGTTTGCATGTTTACAAATAAAAAGTCCAATTTTTTTGCCACAGTCAAACATGTCAGACGCAAAGGAGAAAAAAGGTGAATGTTGAATGGTGAAGGTGGAAAGTACACATAAATGTAATGAAATGAATGGGCAGTTGATTTGTTGAGTAGTACTCAAACTTTGGGAAATGGGAACTTTGCCTTTTCTTGGCTCCTGGCGTTAATATGCAGTAAAATATTCTTTGAATATTTGTTCTTGTGTGTTGCTGGCTTGTTCGGTCACAGGTTGTTTTATATTAGAAGTCAACTTGGGAGATTTTCTGCACACTGCACTGCAACTCTGCAACCTGCAACAGAACATGCAAATATTTGTGTGAGTCATCTGGCGTGACAATTCGTTCGTTCTCCATTTTTTACATTAACCCCGTTCACGTTCTTCATGTTGGCCATGTTCATGTTCTCAAGTTGTTCTCATGCACATGCACACTGCAGTCAACCGGGGAAAGTTTATGAGATTCATGCGGGCAGGGCAGGGCAGGGCAGCAGGCAGAAAGTGAGTACTTTGGAAGTCAAGCAGCAACGAAGAAGAAGGAGTCATTACCCAATTAGGAAGGAAACATTCTCCATTTTACTTTTACTTGTACACACACTGTGCCACTACTGCCACTGCCTGAACCGAACTCTGAACTGAAACTGAACTCCACTTTACGTAATGTACCATTTGTTGTAAAGTTTACAAATATTCAAATAAAATGACGACAATCTGCTGCACTGCACTGAACACTCGACTACTACTTGCGTAACTCCTGAATCACAAAAGTTTTGCCCCCGTTGTCGTTGTCGTTGTCAAGTTCCAGAAAGGTTGCCGTTGCCGCCGCCGCATGTTCATTCCTTATGCTGCTGCTGCAAAATTTAGATAAATTCACACTTCTAACAACTAAGAGCAACGTAACAACACAATGGAACACAACGCAAGGAGGCGCGACTTGAAATTATTAAATTCTTAGTTGTATAGTATGAGATTTGGATGGTGGGCAAAGGTTATTCACAATTTACAATTCACAGTGCACAAGATGTGACACGAAACCTGCAGGTTAATCTTTCGTGAAATATTTTGCATGCTGCCGCTGTTCTTACTGCTGCTTACTACGAATACGAATTGTAAAATTGCATGATTTGATTCTAATCCAATCGTAGCAAATGTGGTTGCATGCTGGCCCGATCCGGTACTGTACACTCGGTGAACGTAAAGATTGATTTTTAAAAACAAAAAAAATTTGGTCACAAAATCATAAGACAAAAATATTCAACGAAGAAATCTGATATAAAAATGAACACTTGCTGTGCCTTATTTTGGTAGTATTTGATACTTCAAACTGTGAATTCATTTGTGCAATGCAAATACACAATGCAATGATGTGATGAGAAGGGAAAAAATCACTAAAATGCCAACAATTTCCTGCAATTCGAATTGCAGGAGGAAAAGAAAAAATTGAGGCATACAGGAAACAGGAACTTACAAAAATGTCGAATTGGAAAAGTGTTTACCATGTTCCGTTACATGAACGAACATCTGTGGTATTGTTAGTTTCAACATGATAATTTGCGATAAGACTGGTACTATATTAGTTGTCTGAAGTTCCGATTCCAATGAGGAAAATGGAACCTTGCATTTTGCATTTTACATAGCATAGGGAATGGGAAGTGAAGGACGAGGAGGAGCAGCAGATTGCGTACAAGTACAAGTACAAGATGCTGCCACGTACTTTCTCCCTTTCTACAAAAGCCCCCAAAAACTTTAATTTTGTCTTGTAAATCAAAAAGTTTTTCCCACTTGTGGGATACTTTTGACTTTGCAGTTTGCAGCAGCACCCACCAACCAACCAACACCAAAACTAAATCAGTGCATTTCGTATTGCTTTGTATCAACAACACAGACAACAAACATCTGAACAAACCAAAACAAGAAGTCGTCATCGTACAAGTACATAATACTCTGCTCGTAAATTACCATCTGGCTATTGTGAACTGTAAAGAAGTGTAAAGAGCTTGTGGACAACGACCGACGGACGTGGCTGGGCATGGCGTAGCAATTTGCAAGCAATCTAAGGCAAATTACTAAACTTACACTCACTCACACGTTGTTGTTGTCTTTCTCTCTTTCTCCTGCTTTCCTTTCCTTTCATTTCATTTTCTCTGTGTCCTCTTGAGACCAAGTCTTGGAAAATGAAAAGCAAGCAAACAATGAATTTTAAATGTGGTATAAAAATCTCATTCACAAAAGTGCAAAACAATTTTCCTCACATACTAGCTTCATGGCCATGGTGGAAGAAAGTTTTCCACAGACTCAAAATAACACACAACAAAGATCCTTCCTTCCGAGGACACAACATGCACGTTGAGTATTCAGTGTTCGAGTGTATTGTCATTGTCAAACTTAAACTTTTTTTTTTCGTGGAAGCAATTTGCATTCCATTGTGGTTTTCTCTTTCGATTACCTAAATTACATTCACACACCCATCGACATCGACGAACGACTGATACGACACACGATCACACGAACGCACGAACTAAGGATGACAAGAAGAGGATCGTGGAAATGTAAATTTAGATTCAAAGCCAATGCGAGGTAATAAACACGCACAGTGCACAGTCTCATAAGCACAAGGAAAAGAAATTCCAAACCACGCCACGACTCAGTCTTTATTTTATTGGCTTTGATTCTGAAGTGCTGGGGAAAGAAAAGACGATCAGAATCATATCAAATTAAATTCTTGTATTTTTTTCCCCACTGCTATGCTACGAACTACGTTAAGTGAGAAGCAGAAACAGAGTGTGTGCAGTATATGTATGAGAGAAATCTCAGACCTGTGGTGGAAGAAAATTCATTCGAATCTTTGTACTTGAGATACTTGAGATTACTTGAGAAGATTTGCATTTGAGTTGGGTTGGATTACAGTCATGATGATCCTCTTCTGAAATTTGATACTGGAGTCGGAATCCACAGTCCATACTTTCCACACACGGTCTGAATTCGAATGGGAAATTAGTATTTGCAATCTTTGATAAGTCTCAGTCATAGTCTTAGTTTTAATCAAGAAATGGATGAACACATGGACAAAAATCATTACGCAGCAAGTAATATAAAAGGTGAAGAATTAAAATATTATTAAAATACAATACACGTAATAAATAAATATAAAACATAAAAGTAATGCATTAAAAATGGTGGAAAGAATTCAAAGAATGAATTTAGTAAAATTGAAAATGATTGTTTTACAATTCAGTATTGAATGTATCCATTGAATCTTGAACAAAGAAACGTGTATGTGCAACAATATTTTTACATCCATCTTTGGCCAACCAAATTGCTTCATTTCGGGTTCCATGTTTTTCATATGTGACACGATCAGCAATTTTCCTACAAAAGGAACAACACAATTATGCAAAACGGTGGTTGAATTATTGAGCAAGAATGTAAAGAATCGAATTGAACCAAGATGCGATCTTATTCTATGATGATCAATGAGCAAACTCACTCTGGTGGAATGAACAACACATTTCCTTGTTTGATTTCTCTCTTTGCACACCTGATGACATGTTTTCTTTCCAAGGGCAAGAATGGAATAAAATGATCGACCAATTTACGAGATATCATATCACCTTCGAATAAACCACCTTCAACAAGTAAATAAATCCAACAATTATTATTGGTGACCACAGGTAAGGAAAGCAAGGATTGAATTGTGAAATTGTGGTTTGGCAGACTCACCTTCTTCATTGAAAGCACCTTCTGAAATCAAGTCTCTAAAATCATACAAGGACAACTCGCTCCGTTTCTTATTTTCTGCTCCCATTGCATGAAGTAACTTTTCATTGATTTTGACACCACCAGTATTACTTAGAAAGATAAAGATAGTCTTCCTGTAGTCAACACCACCAATGTCTGTATGATGATCCATGAAGGGCAGTAATACATCAAATACTTCTGGTGGCATTTTGTCTACTTCATCAAATACAAAAAGACTTCTTCCATACTCACGAACTGTCTCTTGTACAATACGTACAAGTCGAGCTTGATTCTCTTTTAATTGAGTAGGATCCAGTATGAAGTCTATAGGTCCAACGAAAAACTTGGCGAATGGGCCACATTGTCCTACGTCACGATACAGATAGTTTTTGATCAAGTAGGCAGTATGTGTTTTTCCAGAACCCAACCATCCATGAAAACAAAGGACAAGTGCCTTCTTAGGTTCAGGATTGGTTAGGTGAGCGTAGAGTGTACGTTTGACAGCATCCACAGCAATGTGTTGGCCAAACAATTCTTTTCCAAAGTCATTAGAAAGTCTCGATAGCCCTGAACCAAAACAAGATCAAGATCAACATCGCATTCATTGGTTAACCACCGGCGCGAAAATAGTATCAGCTTTTCTTTGGAAGGATCAGAATCAGAATTGGAGTGACGGTCAGTGACGTGACAAATAACTTACCTTTGAGTTGCTCCGCCGGGTCGCACCTTGGTTGGAACATGATACGGTCATAGTAGAAGAAGGAACCAATGGCGAACAACAAAAGGACGAGGAAAGCTTTTAGAAGGTATTTGTCTTGGAACATGCTTTTCTTTGGATCCACAGAATCCACACGTCCTGGAGGAGAACCCTTGTTATTGTCGTTGTTTCTATTCGATTCTTGTTTTTCTACCCCTTCATGCTGCCCTTCAAGAATATTGGGCTCAGATTCAGTATCAGCAGATGAAGGAGATTGAGACATGATCTCAGATGCAACAGACGACTCAGATCGATCCTCAGTTCTTGGTGTGACAGCTGCAGATGGAAGAGAATTTAGGGAATGCTGATATGTGATATCAGCAACCATGTTAACTTCTTCTCTACTATCTCTGGATTGAATGGCGGAGGAGAATGAAGTTGAATTATTGTTGACCAAGTATGCCGGATTGAATGAGTGAACCATTGACTCACTGATTCAACATACTTGACACTTGACTATGATATGGTGTTGCAATCTTGTGCTAAGTGCTGTGCATGAAAAAACAGGACAGAGGATGTGTTTCACCAAAGGTCAGTCGAGCAGCAGTAAAGTCAACTCAAATCTAACTGCTACTGCACAACCAACAACACCTACAAAACGTTGTTGCTGTGTTCTCAGAATTCGTATAATTCACAAAGTTGGGAGTTAAATATAAATGCTTCTATTTTTAAGTATTTACTCATACTCATACTCATACTCTCATACTGCAACAGTGCATGCAGGCAGCATCATGAACGTGAAGAGAAGGGAAGTGGTTGGTTGTATTTGTCGGTTTGTATAAGTTTTAAGGATAAGAGGATTAGTGAATTAGTGAGTCCTGGGTCAGTGTCCACTTCTTTGTCCTTCACTACCTTGACCGCAAAGGCAATAGGCAAGTAATAAGATAAGTTTTGTTCGGTTCTCGTAGCCCAGTTGACCTGCTCTGTTCACTTCGCAGTTCGCAGTGTCTCGTTGTCAGTCTGTGTACAAGTGCACACGGTGTACCTTTCCAAGAATTCAGAATTTTGATGAATCACACTTCACACTGTGGCAATCATACCCTGCTGCAAAAACTTCAACAGTCAGTAAATGTCAACAACTCGTTATCTGAGAAAGGAAACAGATTTACATGAAAGGACGTACTAGTACTACTGCAAGCGTACTTAATTTTACATATTCAAGTTGTACTTTAGCAACTATTGGTCACCGGGCCGGCCACCACAATTGACAGTTCTTCGTACGAATTTTACTCTGATTGATAACCTTTGACTTTGATGAGTGATAAGTACGAACCGACTCGTGTATTCTTCGGAATTGAGGTGAGACGAGGTCATTGAGAGTTGACATTGACATTGAACACAGGCAGCACAAATCCACATTGACATTATTTGCCGGCCATCACGTTCGTTATCAGTTCTCTTCTCACCACAAATCAACAAGTTTAGCCATACATTCGAATACGATACGAATTACAAAACAGATACCGATAGGAGATAGGACAAAAGGTGACACATAGCACACAGCACAGGTGAGTCATTGTAATGGGTTCAGTCTTCAGTTTCGGTCATCAAGATTTCAAGTTTATTATACATGTGTGTAACTTAATTAACATTACTTTAATTTTGATTCCTTTGCAGTAGATCACAGCTTGGCAGCAGCTTCTGTATCTGTCTATGGGCCCATTAGGTTAGCATGAGTAAGAAGAGGAAGAACGTTTCATTAGGTCTTAGCAGTGACGACGACAATGAAACCTTCATACCAAAGGGGCGGATGAATGGAAACACCCAAGACGAATCTGCATCAACGTCGTCGGCGACGTCGATGACACACCAACTTTCTGGTCCTGGTCGCCTCGTTGAACGTCCCAAAAATAATTTTGACAGCCACGGTATGGATTCA
>JAQIYH010000280.1:0-10992 GCA_034700885.1 Paratullbergia callipygos | reverse complement strand
CGCACAATCGAGCAAAGTTTAATTACAGTTTTCGTTTCGAACAGAATAGAATGCAATGGAATGGAAGAAAAGAAAAGAAAAGAAAAGGGCAACGAAACAATTAAAAAAAATCAGGTTTACATTTAGCAAGACTACAGAAGGGAATGAATGACGAATGACTCTTAATAACCTTAATGTAATAATTGATTTACAGCTTGAGCCTCTGAGCTCAGTGAGCAGCGATTAAATAAATTCACCATCATCGCCGCCGCGCCGCCGAGTCGAGTTGAGTTCATGATGTATTTCTTCTAATACTTAATACGGAAATCAATAAACGTGTGTAATTAAACTTTGGGAAATTACTAAATCCATTAAATCAAGCCATTCATTGTTTATTCACAAACCACAGTACGAACAATACAAAGTTTACGCAAGGTGAAGAACTTGGATCGGAAACACTGGCCTGCCCTCCTCATGAGAAGTGAAGATCAATGAGCTCCTCAGCCGGTGAGAAAGTGCGATGCAATTGTTCTTGTCGATCGACACAACACGTTTTGTGTTGTTTCATGTAGATTCATGTTCAATGTATACATAAATGTAAAATCACAAGTTGTAAATTGGTAGGACAAATAAAGGGTTCAATTTAATTTAATGGATTTTTTGGATCCCGTTAGAATTTCGTACTTCTTAGTTTCATGGTTCATCTTCTCCTTCAATTGCAACCCAACTTATAGTTAGTAGAGCACACCAAAGAAGTCAGTAAACTTGAAACTTTAAAACCTAGTACGGAAAACAAAATAAGAAACCGGCGCCGAACAAATCAGAACATGAATGACTGCAATTTCCTCACCTCACAAGTCACAAAATACATGAACACGTTATGAAGATATTTTGCAATTGCGTGACGACCAATGGGGAATTGGAATTTAACTCCGGTTCAACTTTTTCACCTGGACTGGACTAGAGGCTCATGCAGTACTCAAAGATTTTATTACAAACATAAAATTCTTAATAAATACAACCGACCAGACAAAGAGCCACAGAATCAGAACCAGGCATTGAGAATGGAGATTAAAACTGATGATGATATATGCAATGAGGCAAAGGCGATTGCCTGCCATACAATGCGCATTATTCAAGGTACACAACAAAGCTGTTATTCTGTTTTTACTCTTTTTGTCAGCAACCACATACACGCGATGATGAAATGGATGTAAAAAATTAAAATTTATGGATTTTGGCCTGGCTACATTACACACACACTACATACACAGACACTCATCAGCTGGAGTCTTTACTAATAACCACAACATGTCCGTGGCATATACAACAAAACAACAAAGAGACCCTAATTTGAAACCTTGTGCTCCAAATCTAAATTTTGTATTCTTTAGTTCCTTTGGCTATTAGTTGTTGCAGTTGTTGGTCAGAATCGTGTCATTGCAATGGTGGCGATACGATACGAACCGCAATATTCAATTGTATAAATTGTAGGGAATGGAAATGGAAATAAAACTAATAAATGAAGCTAAGCACTCACGTGGAATAAAAGAAATTTTACTCGTGCTTTCATGCATATGTACTGTACATGTAAACTCGTACTAATGGAGAATGACTCTGCGTGTTCCACATTACATGTAAAGTGGCAAACAAAACAACAGCGAAATCTCATTTGTCATTTTGTTACCACAAACTTTTTTCTCCATTGTACCTTTGTACGTAGTACGTAGGCACGTAAAGTGTTGAGGTGAGCCCATCACCTTTGTGTGACGAGGACGAACTGATGATATGATGTGGTAAAGCAATGAGCAATGAGCCAAGGGGATGGACTCGCCTTGTACCATCATCAGTACCACCAAATTACTTTATGCAAATATAGACGAGTCTTGAAGACAGGTTGTCGAAATTAGTGTCAGGATTCTCAGGATACGAAGAAAAGAAAAGAATTCCATCATCATTGTTTGGAACCATCAATTTTTGACTTTGGCGTTGTTGGCTCGTCTGCATGTAATTTGCATATGGGTTACAATACTGTATGTATAGCATCACACTTGTCGACCAATTCCTACACGCTCTCTTTGTAATGGTAACACAATAATGTCCTGAAACGAAGCGATTGTCATTGTCGCTACTTTCCTACTACTCTATTGATCTAAAAGAATTGATTTTCCTGGAACAAGAAGGAGAAAAATGCTGGAACAAGGTTTGTGTAATAATGTTGTAGGGAAAAAGAAAGAAAAGTTCACTGTTTCACCCTTTCATGCATATGTTGAGAGTTGGGACTGAAACATATGGACATAATTAGTCACACGTACAAGGACTCCTCCAGGGACTCACGATGAACAAGAATAACCCATTGACAACAAGTAACAAGTATTCATTGGAGACCATTCTGCAGTACACAAAGTAGGGCTTGTAACGTAATTAGTAATGAGTCAATGCAGCTGAAGTTATTGTACGTTTCCCTTATGAAAAATCGGTTAGGGCATTGGCCAGTGAGTGCAGTGCATGTGTTAAGAGTTCATACATGCTCGTGTCATTTCTCATTTGTGAATGCATTCAAAGTGAAAGATGCATGGTTTTGGGTTTTACAATCCTATAAAATTATACTACATTACATTACAAACTTGAAACGCAAAACTTGACACTCACACTCACACTCAACCCAACTCAATGACTCCTTTTAAACTTTATTTCTTCACACTTCCCACCTACTTATTCTACAACTACAAGACACTACAAGACACTACATGACGCTACAAAAGCTACTCTCGGGTGTCTTTTCTTGTCTTGTGAGTGTGTGTGACTTGCAATTGCAATCTTGCTGGGTAATTTATGAATTTTTTTAGTTATGAACTTTTTTCTGCTGCTGGGCTCGGCGCTCGGTTCAAACCAACCCCATCTTTTACACATTTGTCTGATAGCCAATTTTATTTATTATCGCGACTCATATTCTTTTGGTATGTATTATTTTAGCAATCATATACGGCATAGACACAACTCCAGACCAACTCAATCTATAGATATACTTCGTATATAAATTCATAAAAAATAATTTCCAAATGGCGGTGTGACATTTTTACGACTTGTTGAACTTGACAAAATATTTTGTGCTTAGTACTCAGCGCAGTAGCGTCCAGTCTTTAACCTCTTTCACTTTCCTTCAAAACATTTTTGACACATACAGGAATCTACATTTCTTCACAATTTCTAAAGAAATACCAAAAATTGTTGACTACAAAATAGGAATCACCTTGATGCAGCTGGTGCTGCTGCTTCTCTAATTATTAATTATGCAAGATTAAAACATAGTATGTAAAATATTCCTCGTATGATCATTCCTCATATCATTCGCGTATGGATTGGATGGAGGTGAAATTCTAAGAAAGGACCAGATACCTCTTTTAAAATTTAAGGTTTAATCTTGTTCTCGTTACGGAATCGTCATGACTCATGAATACTGCAGGACAACAGAGGAGATATCAACAGTAATACAGAAATATTCACTTCACAATTCACATAAGGAAAGGATTAAGTAAGTTGGCGTTGGCAGGAATTAGGCATTGTGTACAAGTTCGTGAACCTGTGGACTGTGAATGTAGAAATGTTTCGTTTCAAGACGGCGATTGACGAAACCAATCCTCCTCTTTTTTTCTTTTTTTTTTCTTCTTCTTCTTCTTCTCCATGTCATTGCGATTGCAACACAATTGGACCCATTCGTTTCACCATCACCATTTCAAAAAAATATTTCGGCTACATTATTCTCATTCTCAGTCTCATTCTCCATTGAGTTGAGTTGAATGTTTCGTATTTCTGTTCACTATTTTCATGAATTCTCTATTCAACCTAATTTTAGCCTCCAGATATGTACAAGGTCTTTGAGCTCTACTTGTCATTGTCAATGCAATTGCCTTGCATTTTTGTGGTGATGTCGTGTAGCATAGCATTCAATTACAATTTTCACACTATCATAAAATTCGTATCAACATCAAGTAATTGAGCAATGCAATTAGAACTGGAAAAATGCTGTTGTTCTCAGACTAAATGCAAGTTCAATGAAAGTTTATCTTGATGAAATCTTGCATGCAATGCAATACAATGCAATACAATGTTAATGTACATTATGACTACGTTCGTATTTGTTATGGCTTGACTCTTTGCGGTTCAAATCTTGTCTCATCTCAAGTGTTGAAACTCTCGTAAATAACTGTACTTCATTCTTATTTATTACGATAAGAATTACCATCAAGATCCGTCCAAGAGGCTCAAGACCAAGTTCAGTTTCTAACCTTTGCTGCTGATGCATTTGCATGATACATACAACGTGGACGAACAACGATGGACTCATTTGCATAATGTATTCCTTCTCAGACAGTAAGAAAGTTCGTGGGATTCTCTCATCTTGTATCTACTAGTGTAGTTGTTGCACCGTATTGCAACAATATATGTGTATGATAAATAAAAATTAAGAGTTTATACTATGTGCCCATTGCCCATTTCTGTTCATAGTGTAGTAAATAATAAAATTGCATGGCGATGCCAACTTGTATTACACGAAGAACACAACACAACACAACGGTCGTCGTCGATGTGATGATCATTTATCACCATAAAGGCAAGGCAAGGCATGGCAGCAGCATTGGTTTATCAGCAACTTTAATCTCAATTCTTAAATGTCAAGTTCAAGCAGCGAAGTGAACACTGAACAAGAACACAACACAAGAGCATCATAATAATATAAAAATGTACCACCACTGTGTATTGAGCATTGTGCACATTTATTGTATTGTTAAATTGTTATGCATCCATAAAGAACATGTTTAATAATATTTTATTTGATTCTTGAATTGATTTTTTCCAAATGTAGCAGCAGTCTTTAATGTTCACTCGTTCACTGATTGTTGATCGCGTCCGCGTAGTACATTTAATTCAATAAAATTGACTTGCCAATGAAAGAATTCGCCCATTGTGACAACAATATAACAATATAAGAACAAGAACAACAGAAGAACAGCAACAAAAAAAAACCGCTGCGTTGCAAAGAATGCAAAGAAGAAACACTCATGCGTCGCATTCTTTACATTGCTTAAAATTGCAGCAGACAATTCATGCGTCCCATGTCCGCCCGTCCATGTTGACTGATCTTTGTCGAAGTATTTACAATGTTGTAGTAGTAAACAAAAAAAAATCTGTGCACCTTCACACCATGCAAATGCTGCAAAAATGTGCAATGCAATTTCATTGTACGAATTTACGGACGCGCACGCAATTTCTATACAAGTCAATGTGCCAGTACGATCAAGATGACTAAAAGATTGCTTTGCATTTTGCATTGCCATTGTTATGTTGCATTGCTGAGATTGGAGGCAAACACGGCAAAGCAAAGGCAAAAAGCATACAAATGATGAAAAATAAGTGTTACGGAACTAAACCAACGTGAAGAAGAAAGACAACTGAAGCTAAACTACTTTAACGCTTAACATCATTTCATCTTCTCTTGTCTTCTCTTCTCTCATCTTGTGTTCTTGTGTCATGCTTGCAGTCTGCAGCTGATTTCTATTGCTGTTGCTGTTGCTGTTGCTGTTGCGTGCTCTCACAAAAGTTTACGATCAGCCTGAGTCGGTCTTTTCTTTCTATTATGACTGCGTGGCCTACGCGTTGTACTTGTACTTTAAACCTTACTACAGCTACAGCTGTAAAACGTGTAAACGCAAACGTAACATATTTTAAAAGTTGAAGATTTATTGCAAGCTTTAAGTATTTCATGCGTATTACATTACATTACAAAATGAACAATACTATGAACCGAAACAAAGGCAAAAGTTCAACTTCAACATTACTCAATGGCTGGCCTGACACGCAGCATTGTTTCGCCTTTTGTCAAAGAATTCTACTACAACACCATTGTACATTGGACAAAGCATCATTGCATCATTTTGTGTCAATTGCATCATGCTGGCATAAATTAATACATTGGAATTCCATGCCCAGGCCAGACCAGGCCAAGTTATGGAATGTGTGAATCTTCATCTCACATCACGTCCAATCAGACAATAAAATTCGTGGGCTGGACCAGTCCCCGATCAAATTCAAGTTGAATTACATTTGATAAGACTTTATTATCATTGCATGCATGATTGTTATTCAGCTACTCTTGCTACTGTTAAATTGCTACTCGCCTAAATTATACACGACATGAAAAGAACCTGTTCACCACCAAACAACGAACAAAACCAGTAATCAGCTTGACAGCTACTGGACAAGTCCAGAAAAGACAAGGCAAGAATGTTGCTGCTGGTGTGCCCTGCCTGGGCAAAGATTCAAAGATGCGTCTGCACTTTACACTTACACACTTTTTATACCGAACAAAGACCCTGCTGACTGCTGACTGCTCAGCACTTAATAATGTTGATGGTGTGGTGATGGCATTGGCATGCACCATGCACCTGAAAAATGAAACAAGGTTTCGTCCTTTGCTCTGCGAACTACAATGCTCTACGATGCGTACGCGTGTATTGTGCATTGTACATAAAAAATATTTACCTTTAGGACACGAGTACGACTGTACGACTGCTGCGACTGGGATGAATCTTCTTCCTTCTTTCATCCAGCAACAGCAACGGCAACTGCAACTGCAACTGCAACAATTACCAGGGACCCAAAAGTTTTTATTTTATGCTCCTATCATCTTCTTCACTTCTTCTTGTAGTAACAACAATCGACACAATAATAATGGAATGGATGCGTTTGCTGTTGACGCTGATGCTACTCCCAGTGAACGAACACACTTTTCTTGCCTCTTGTATTGCAGTGCAGTAAAAGAAGATGCAAGTCGCGTCGAGTCTCAAGATGCGTGAGCGTGACCTTGCAATGCTGCTGCTTCTGCTGCTTGTTTGCTTGCACTTGACTTGATTCACAAAAATGTAACAACGTACAATTTTAGTACACACAAATAAATACCAAGAGTCAAGCGTCAAGTTCAGATCCAGTTTTATTATACTAGTTTAGTTACAACACACACAGACACTTGCTCCTTCGATTATCCAATTAAACTGTTTATGAAGCAAGTTCACTTTACAAAGGCGATAAATCTTACTGAAATTGTTTTCTATGCTGTGACTTGACTTTTCTCAAGAAGTGCAAGGAGAGAAAAATAATTTCTCACGATCGCGATCTCAAATCCTTCACCTTATCAGAGCATGATGGCATGAAGTGAGAGAAATGCAACTTCTTTGACTTCCTCAACAACACGAAGAATGAATGCAATTTTTGCATCGTACTTTGGTTTGCTTTAGCGTTCGATCGTTCGATGTTCTAATTTCTAATGTAATTAACCACACTTTAGAAAATATATCAGCTGCACTGTATGAAGAAGTTCACTGTCCGTCCATCCAACAGTAGTGTTGCACGACGACGACAACGTTGTACGTTGTTAATTAACAAGATATTGTCATAAATATTCACGGTGTGTAAACACATCAATTTGTGCAGTGCACAGAAAATTTGTCAAGTCCATTTTTTTTGTGTGTTGCAGATTGCAGTATTTCTGTTTGTAGGGCAAGTAAACACACGGCACGATGGCACAGTAGACAAATTTTTCACAGCTGTACTAAATTTGGACCACGACTATGATTTGGTACGACGACGGATGTCGCACACCAAAATTCAGTCGTGCTTTTCTGCTTTTGCTTTTGTCAACCGTAGCCGTATTCTTCTTCGTCCTCCGTCGTTGTTGTTGTTCTGATTTCTGTTTTCACACTTTGGGGTTTGAATTTGAACTGAGTCGTTGCTTTACTTTACTTTACTCTACATCTACACACACCTGAGAAGACTGAGAACACCTGAGATGAATTTAGGGACAAAAGTAGTCAACAAAATTTTTGTGTCACAGACTCACAAATGATGATGATGATGATAAACAATAATATTAAGGTAAGTTGTAAGTTATAAGCTTGTGGAAGTGATTCACGACACGAAACACACGGTGAGGACGACGACGACAATGAGGTTGTTACATGGTTGGTGGCTGGGACTCGAATGAGACTGCCATAAAAGTCGTCTCACAGCAAGCAGACATAAACAACTGGCAACAATACCACACGATGCACATTTGTACACCACACCATGGTACGTATGTGCATATAAGTTGAATAAGTTTTTTGTACGTTACGTACCTCTCATTCACATTCATGTAAAGTTTTGTATGCATGCTTTGTTGTGATTGTGATTTGTGATGTGGTGTGCTGCAGAGTTGCAGATGTGAGGTAAACTGAGACGGACGAAGATGCATGTAAATAATGTGATCCAAAGCCAAATGCTGCTGGTATAATTTCACAAGATTTTGCAAAAATATTTAAAGCGTCACTCGCCGTTTATCTGTAATTAAATATTTATGTCCTCCAATGAACAAGTTCCACATTTTGCTTGCCCAATGTCAATGCTGACGACGATCAACGAAGATGACGATTTTATTTGTGAGTGTGAGATTAAAGTAGAATTATTTAAGCTTTTAAAAAGTCATATAATCCATACCGCATTAATTCAAGTCCAATTTGCCAGGGCCAACATGTCTTTTTTACAGCTAAACTGCTTACATAATTATATTATGACAGAAGCTTCCAGTCCTGACAAACTGAGATCTGATGATAAAAGAACAACTTTTGGATGGTCGTCGGATTGTAATTTGTTTAAAGCAATAATGCAAGCAAATAAGCATTAGAACATTCCAGTAAAATTGCAAATTGCAATTAGTAAAGATTACAGGCTACTTGTCACTTGTCGTCACAGAACAGATCAATTTGCATACTGTAGTAATAATTGAAATGGTTTTCCTCAAACTTCTGTAATCCTAATCCAACTAATCCTGGCCAACAATCTGAACTAAGGAGTTGAGTTCCAGATTCGTCAACCATAATTTCGACAACCTTGCACAAGAAGATCGATTGTACAAAGGCTACACAACCACCGAACTACTTTGAAACTACGATCTTATTACGAATTTTTCATAAAATATAAAACGACGACGTAGTAGCAGCTGTCGATGGAAGGTTTCACACTTCTAATTATGGTATTGGATCCTGCTGGACAAGAAAAAAGAATCTGACTCAGACTCGACTCAACATCGATTATCGCATTATGCCCATTTAAATTACTTCATTGTCTGTCGTCCCATCTTCATGATGTGTTGTGGTACGTTTCAATCGACATATCACATCTGTCGAATATTATGATGAAGAGCAATTATTACAATTACATAATGCAGAATCATCATATGGGGGAACAAAATTGGTCAAATGCAGCAAAAACGATGAGGCATGAAGTGCGTATAAATATACTGAACGAAACCTTTTAAAATGAGCCATGTAATAATATTTTGATCTTGTTGCTTTAAGTTTTTTGGACCATCACCAAAAATTTCTTTGTGTGTGTGTCTGTGTGTGATCAACGACGACTCATCCATTGTGTATCGTTCGTGCATCTTTGTGCCCAACTCCAAGTCCAGCTCTTGAATCACCAACCACACAACATTTTGATTATTGTTGTTGATCAGCTACAAATCTGCATTTGCATATAATTTACTTAACGTGTGTTTTGTTTGTGGTGTGGTAACTCACCTTGAAAATATTTTAAAATTATTCCTCTGCTACGGCTGCGGCTGTGTTTCTGTTTTGTGTCTTGTGTTTATGTTGTGCATCACATATCTTTTTTTGCAATAAATTGCGAATTAAGGATTACGTAAGCATATTTCCAAAAAGTAGGCTCAACTTTTGATTTTGACCATTACAACTAAAGTAAAGACAACATGCCAATGGCGATGGCGATGGCAATCGCAATAGTAAAGATTTATGACGACCATGATCATGACCATGGCTGTCATTACTCATCATTGGCAATCACTCGTCAGTCATCTTATAATAATCTTCCATTACATACACATCATCATCATTTCATCATGAAGAAGAGATTATCAGCTTATCAATACGATGTGAGTGTGTTTGTGTACCTATTTTACTCATTCATTAATTTGGTTATTGTTTATTGCGTACATACACATCAGATCAAACTATCAAGTATAATCGTCTTGGACCTGGAGCAGCTGATAGCTGATTGGAATATTGTATATGTATAGGTAAGTAAATTGTAGGTAGCACACATCAATGACATAATAATTCGTGACTAATTTGTGACAATCTCCAAAATTACCAATCAATGCGGAAGACGCAGCAAGAAGTTTACACATGCTTCTTGTCTTGTCGGCTTGCTTGTTGATTGTTGCTTGTTATGCCGTCAGTCGTCATTATTAAACACGGTACACGGAGAGATCTGAGAGATGGAATCAGAATTCAAAACAAATCGACAACTGATTGAACAATGAAGACCAGTGGAAGAAACAATAGTTAGCCAGCACACTGCATAGATACCACAGGTACGACGTTAAGTCATCTGTAATTAACAAGACAAGATTGACATGTCGATTGTTGGTAGTGGAAGGAAAAGATGATGTAACCAAATCGCGATTCGCTATTCGCCATTCTCAATTGTGCATATAATGTTGATCCACAAAACTGAATTGCAAAACTAGCTGACAGGGCAGACAAACGCACATCACAAGATTCATATTTCGTTATACATATTTCACGGCCTGTGAACAGTTGTACTGATTTAACGATGATACACTAATTACCCAAGAACAATATACTCGTGTACGTACAGTGTACAGCAACAAATAGTAGCAGCCCACTGCAGTGGTAGTGAAGCAATGCATGATTACTTAACTTTTGTTTTTCTCCACGCTTTCCCAGCTTTAAATAATTAGCAGCAGCAGCGCAAAAGGTTGCTGTCATGTGCATGTCAAACCATTCATTCTGCATTGTTGTAGGATGAACTGTAGCAGAGCAGCGTCAGTTGCGTGTTCTCCTGTTACAGCATACAAGACAGGAATATGTCATGTCAATGTCACATTATTATCTTTTTGACTTTTGGGAATTTTACATGATGATGGCACGACGGTGA
>JAQIYH010000279.1:0-10996 GCA_034700885.1 Paratullbergia callipygos | reverse complement strand
GTTTCAGGACTGGGATTGGTCCCGGATCCTGACCACCTGAGTCCTGGGCCGGACTGCTCTGTCTTATCGACAGAGAGCCATGTTTTTATATGCTAACAATTTCATGATTACTTATTATTAGACTTTAGTTATTTGCCTATATTACATCTCGGTTGCGAATATTACATTCGATTTGCCAAGTTGACTCGGCGTTGGAATGTCGTACATCAATGATGCCTACGCATCGAATCTCATCAAAGATTCTTCTTGGCTCGCTTTGCAACTTAACTCTTAAGAATCAATTAGATTTGTTTACATAAAATTGAAAAAGGTTGATGACTGATGAACACTGAACTTGACTAGTACGATGACTCATGTGTTGCTGGACTGATGACGTAGTCTTCATTACTATTGTACTTGTATGCTTATAATTACCCTGCTCAATTTTGTGTCGGGATGGTTGCCACCGCAACTCTTTTCCTCTCTAAATCTAATAATTGTCATTAGAATACAATAGTATACATATTATAATCTACGTACTCCAAATTTGTTTTGTGTTGTTGTTGTAACTTGTAACGTACCTCACGTTGCCAACCCGTTTAGGTTAGAACACCAATCGCGTTCCCTGATTCATTGTCAATCTGTCCAGAGTGGATAAATGCTGGAACCTCTTACTGCTGAGAAAATGGGGTGGATGAAGGAGGGTTTGGATCCTGACTCCAAACACGTTATTAGCTCCTTAATCGTTAACAGTTTATCATAAATAAAGTTTTACTTTCCTTTTCTCGGTTCCCCGGGAGCACCGTCCATCACTCCAGATGGAATTGGCTCCTGCTTCCTTATGTGGCTCCTTTTCACTCGTTCTGCTGGCCACTGCTACTGATTGAGCTGGAATGAATCTGCTACTGGCCCGTGCTTTGCTTGAAAGCTGCACTTCCGTCACCTGATGATGCCTTTCTTTGAGGTCACTGCCTCTGCTGCGTGTTGATGTCCACGGCGATGAATGCAGTTGTGTGATGATGTGATGCATGGCGACTGCCACTCCTGATGAATGGCCAATGCCCATGGTCTTCTGTTGCTGCCTCTGCTGTTGGCCTTGTTCTTAACATTTCTTCTTGTTGTTCTGCAGTTGCATTGTGCACTGCACGGAAATTTGATGCAGAACTGTGGTAATATGTGATCGCATGGCTATGTAACCTGTAATTTGTTGTGGTTTGGTTGGTAATTCTTCATGTGAACTTGAACTGTTCACTTATGTTCTGAATGCATGGCTGCTGTAATGCTTGCATGTGTGCCACTGCCCTCTTAGCACACCCACTACTGTGTTGAATTCCGTTCGCCGATACAGATGCAGCTGCTGCTGCCACTTTTCCTTTCTTTTGACTTACAGAATGTTGAAGATGCAGCTGATGCAACTTGGCCTTGCTGCTGCTCTGCGTGCTGATGATGATTAAGTTAGTAGTTTACGTGGGAGATGAAGATGATGATGATGGCGAGCCACACACACAGCCCCGGAGAGAGAGGACACAGAAAATTTAAAAATAACTTACATTTCTTCAATTTTGCTTTACTTCCTCTTGCTAGTGGAAGGGTGCCAAATTGCCAAGTGCAACCAGATACAATATTGCTCTTGTTTGTGGAATGCCTTTCCCATTGCTGATGATGCGATGTGCAGTGTGAGATCGAAGTGCAGTGGGATATTACGATGACCAACAATTCGCTACATAATTGCTATTGCACAAGGTGATGATGGTGATGATACTACGTTCAATGTGTTGATGAGTTTCTTCTTGTACCACGTATAACACATGATGATGACAAGAGAATATGTAAAAAAGCAAGTTTCTTACGTGCCAATTAAATCCAATGCTGGTCCATACTGGTACCAAAAATTATGATGATGATGCCATTAGTGAGTAAAAAAGAGTTACAGTGATGCTGCATTTCGCCCGGTGCGATGAATGACTTGAACTTCCTTTTGACTATCCAATTTAAATCCAATTTAAATCCAATTGACATTAATTTTAAATGTCAGCGAGGTTCAACTTACAGATAAATCCAATTTCACTGTTTTTGCTGCTTTCACATTTGACTGAGCTGTCTCTAGATCACCCTTCTTGTTGCACTCGTGATTTTTTTGTAGCTAACTTACTTGTTGCACCGCCATGCATTGTTCTTATTTGATTCACTTATTCCACTGTATCTGAATGATACACTTTTCTCTTGCCGCACGTTCGTACACGGTTTTGTCTTGAAAAAACTTTTGGCACTTTATATGCAGTCACAAAATCCAATCGTTCAGCCGAGGCGCTTGTGGCACTACGTTAAGATTTACTTTACTTCAACCCAAAATATTGATGTTAACTTGAAATTAACTTGACTTTAACGGATCTGAGGCTTCAAATTAAGGAGAAGTTGTAACTGGCGCAGTTGTTGCCCATGCAACTCGTTATTCGGCACCGTCGCTCCCGTGCCGCTGCCGCTGTCGCAACCCGTGCCGCTGTCCACTTGCGGCGTTGCCTCTCCCGTGCCGCTGCCACGACGATACGCTACCCGCGGACCCCACACCCCTGCCTGGGTGCGGGCGCCGCCGCGCTGCTTAGTAAATCAGATGAGGTGGACCAAGGTATCAGAATTTAGTATGGTTGTATTTAATAATGAATTGTACCCTGGTTTCAGGACTGGGATTGGTCCCGGATCCTGACCACCTGAGTCCTGGGCCGGACTGCTCTGTCTTATCGACAGAGAGTCATGTTTTTATATGCTAACAATTTCAATGATTACTTATTATTAGACTTTAGTCATTTGCCAATATTACATCTCGGTTGCCAATATTACATTCGCCTTGCCAAGTTCGCTCGGAGTTGGAATGTCGTACGTCAATGATGCCCACGCATCGAATCTCACCGAAGATTCTTTTTGGCTCGCAGGCCAATTTACCTTTTTAGGATGTTGCTGCATTATTTTGGTCTTAGTACTAACTGCTTAATACTATGCATTCAATTCCAAACCTTTTCCCCATATCATTAGCATCAGTCACCGAAATACAACTGAGGAGGTCAGCAGCTTCGCCTTGGAGTGAACTCTTTAAGAAATGTAGTTTTTGGGCTGGACTAATTTTCGTATTCGCATGCACACACGACTTGAACAAATCAACAAATGAAATCCATTCTGTATAGCTTCCAGGGAATGTAGGCAGATCCATGCGAGGCAGTTTGATGTCTGCTGTCACAGTGGACGTATTTGCATTGAAATTGTTCCCTGTATTAGAAGGTGATGGTCTTGCCACCTAACAAGACACGAACAGACACAGGCAATGCAGGACTCAGAACAACAAATGACAACTCACCACAACACACAGACCAAATGACCAAATTAATTGTAGTTCTATTAATTGCAAAAGCGCTGCAAATATTTGTGAATAGTTGTAAGTTGTACAGTGTACAAATTATGTGTGTCTGGTCTGGAGCGGTTGTAGTGTTGTCACGATGAGTAGTCGATTGACACTGGCTCGGGTCAAGCACTTGTTGCTTGACGAGCCGCTGAAAATATGAAGACTGAAGAAAGAATGCTTGCGTGATACATAGTACAATACACAGTACACAATAGAAGCAGAGAGGAGAGAAGGTAGAGAGAAAGACCAAAAGCGCTTTTTGTACGAGGTAAAATTAGTGTAATGAACTTGTCCTGCGTATAAAATGAGCTGAAAGGCAAGTCAAAGTATAAAAGAGTAAAATTAGAATAAGACGCAAATGATACTCCTTAAGAAAATCCAAAATCATAAAGGTACACAGTTTATACATGTTTTACGGTGAACGAAAAATAATTGTAGTAAAATACAGATGTGAATTTTTGTCTGCTCTTTTAATAACAACCCCACAAAAAAATGTGTACTGGTGCCCAATTGGGGGAACGATTGACCCACCACCCACCGACTCGGGGATCGGGGGTTAAGGAGCAGATGTTCGATCGATGATGGATCGATAATGATGAGGATGATGATGATGATGGTTGATGATGATTACGAAGGAGCTTTGCTCCACCTCGCGACAAGTTTGCAAATGTTTTGCACGATTACAAAATCGTTTTGTAATTTGCACGTCGCATTGTTTTCGTCTCATCGACGTTTTAACAACCCGACGTTTTATTTTCACGAAAGTTGGTAAACATTGGTTAGTGTCGTGGTCGTTCGTTTGTTTGTTGCATTGCATTGCATTCGTCGTAGTTGTCGGAGATTTTTAAAAAACTAAAAAATAATTAAAAAATCTAATACTAAAACTGCTAAAACTACTACAACAACAACTACTACTACTACTAAGACTACAGCTACAACTACAATCACAGCCTATAGAGCCTATAATGTGTTGTAAGTTCTTTTTTATTATTTTATTTGATTTCATTTTAGTTTCTTTTTTTAATATTATTTTAATCATTTTAAAATGTTTAGGTTTCTTTTGTTTTTAGTTCGCAGCCGTTTGATGGATTGCTCCACTTGCGCCCTCCAGGGGTGCAAGTGGACTACAAACAAGATTCTCCTTTCGTGGTGTGGCGAGGCGGATGCTCCCGTCCCACCTGGTGGGCGTGGCGTCCCACCTGCTGCTGCAGTGTGGTGTCCCCTCACCACCACAACCTCTCCAGCTCCTCCCACGGTTGCAGGCGGTGGTGGCGGCGGCTACATGGCCGCATTCTATGCCCTTTTGGGGTTGGTCCTTGCTGCTGGAGGTGAGTCTTTTTTTTTAAAAAAAATGCATGTTTAACGACCGATTCGCCTATTCAGGCCTTACAGACGGGCCTTCGTATCTAAGGTTATGCCTTATATACTAGACACACACATTTTTTCCATTCTGAGTGCTCAAGTACAAAGAAAGGATAGGAAACAGAAGCCCGTAGGCAGAGAGGAAGGGACCAGTTGCCTGGTACACTCAGCTTGGTTAAAGGACAGATTGTGAAAAACGATACGAAGGCCTTATCGCACTCTGATTGATTTGCCTAATTCTAGCAGTGCAGTGTAGTTCCCTCTAATCACGAAGATACGGAGGGCACTGTACCGAGAGAAGGAGAAACCCTTACTCATCACCATATCACTCTAATCACGAAGATACGGAGTCTGGTTTTGAGCATAGGAAAAAAATCTTCCCCACAATCTCATACTGTTGCTGTGAGCTCTTTGCATTGCAAAGAGCAGTGCAAAAACGCACTCGACTGGTCTTGCCGAGGCTCGAACCAGTCACCGGCCGCTACCTGAGGAAAGAGAGTGAACCTAACCTAACCACTAGGCCACCGGACCACACCTGTGAGTCTTTTTTAAATATATTTTAATTATGTAATAATTGTAGCATGCATGCATGCTATTCATTAGCACATTTTCAGTGTGCTTATGCATTTCCCCTTCCCTGCTCGTCTAATGCTTTGGTTTGATTGCAGGGATCATGTTGGCCCGGAAAATGTGGGACCAGTTCCAGCGAGGCCGGAACCATTGGGGTCCCCTCTTCGCCCGTGATTGGTCCCGCACTCCATCTCATCGTCGTCAAATGCAGCGCCATATCCCTTTGCAAGAAATGAACACTAACTTGGGTGACGAAGATGAGATGGAGTCTCCACTGGTGGACCTGGACGACCATTTCGCCGCTCCAGCAACTCCTCCTCCTCCAGCTCCAGCCATCCCTCCTGCTCCCGCGATGATGGAGGTGGAGGCGGAAGTCCGCCAAATCGATTCGGAACCAGGTATGTCTCCATTATATAATGCAATGTATTTTCCAAATAGTAGTAATGATTTATTGATTTGGGCGGCCGCCCCTTCAATATGTTTACATCTAAAGTGCTAATTGCAATTGGAAATTAATTGAGTAGTGATAATCATTTGATAATAGAATTAAAAGTAGGTAAAGATGGATTGTACAAATGTGTGCAAAGTTCATCTGGAGTCTTGTTGCTGATCAGATGTTGCATCAAGAGTTCGTCGTCTAGGTTGTTGTTGACCTGGATGCCAGATTTTGTTCTCTCTTCCCCGAAATGCCTGCATTTTGATATGATATGGAGTAAGGTTTCAGGCGTCGGTTCCGCACAGAATCTGCAGTCGTCTCCGGTCATTGCTCCAAACTTCAGACTTTTCCCCTTGCTGTACATGCGATCGTATCCCAGGCGTAGTTGCGAGATGCACGCTGTGACTGATAATGGTGGATTGAGATTGAGGTAGAAGTTGTCATTAAGCATGTCCTGCATCATGTTCGTGTAGAAAGGAATGGCAGCCGACTCGCCCACGGCTCGTGTGTCTTGATCCCTGGATTTGGTGTGGTGCTGATATAGAATCTCGTCCAGATTACTCAAGAGGATCGTAGATGACTGATCCTCCCATACCCTTTGGTATCCAACTTCAGTGAGCAGGCTCTTAACCCGAAGGCACCAGTTGTATCTTCGGTCATAGCAAGATTCAGAGAGGTGAAGTGAAGAAGGGTCTCATATATGTCACGCACCAATGACCCAGGTGCTGAGTCTTCCTCCAGAAACATAGTGTGTTCTTTACAATTCGGATTTTGACTGGTGCACGGCTCGTTTCTAACCTTACAAAGTACCTTGGTGTATTTTGCGGCAACTTCAGAAGCCTCTTTAGAAATGACTGTTGAACATTTCGAGTCTTTCTGCCTGTTGGACACCCCACAATGCTGCCGAGTAAAGTAGCACTGATTCCACCATCGAGTCAAATATCTTGAATCTTGCTTCTGAATTTGTCATTCTGCCACCGTAGACGATGTTCCAGATCGAATTCAGAGCCTTACGTCCTTTTGCAACAGCCGACTTGACTTGCTTGTTGAAGAGGCCCGAAGACCCGAACGTCACTCCAAGGTATGTGTACTCGTTCACGATTTGTAGGAGATCCAATTTCCACGTAAATTTGCCCGAGTCTGGTAACCGACCGGCCTTTCTGAAAACCATAACCTTCGTCTTCCCAATGTTTGCTTTTAAATCGTGCTGGTCTAAGAAGGCAGACAGAAGGTTAATTTTAAGTTGCAGATTATGTGCTGTGTTTGCCAGTAGCACGATATCATCAGCGTAGAGCAAGATATGGACTTCCCTTGCCGTTCGTCCCAGCAATGAGATTCCTGGGATGCCTGACTTTTCCATCCAGTCAATAATGTCGTTCATGTAGATGTTGAAGAGAGTTGGACTGAGGGATTCTCCTTGAAGAACACCCTTCCGGACTTTGATGAATCTGGTGAACCCATGAGGTGTCCTGACATTTGTTTCTGAATGCCCGTAGATATATTTCAGCAGCTGTATAAACTTTTGACTCAACCCCAACTCCTCCAGCTTTCTCCAGAGTTTTGAGTGCGGCACTGATGGGAAGGCATCCGACAGGTCAACGAAGCAAGCGTAGACTTTTCCTTTCCTGTGCCGGAGTTGAGATTGTATTAGTCCATTTAGTACAAAGATGTGTTCCATGCAGCCAGTTCCCTTTTTGTTGGCAGCTTGGTATTCGCTTCCACTCTTGTTCAGTGCCAACCAGATTTGTAGGCGAATGGTCAGAAGACTGGTGAGGAAATTCAGCATTGTGTTGACGAGTGAGATTGGTCTGTAGTTTTTGCAATCTTCAGTGCCTCCTTTCATGTAAATTGGTACAATCACGCTCTTGCACCAGTTTATTGGTAGCTATCCGCAGTTAAAATTAGGTTGAATGTCAAACACAAAACAAGGAAGAACTTCTCAATGCCATACTTCCAAACTTCATTGGGTATTAGGTCTAATCCTGCAGCTTTTTTTCGACTTAATTTCCTTGCGGCGGCCTTGAGTTCTGGAACATTGAAACTCCGATCGAGGCATGTTGGCTCACTCTGCTGAACCTCCGACGGCGGTTCCGAGGTTGTAGTAATGGGTGAGGGTAGGTTTTGTGTTAATGTGAGTTTGTTAGTGTACTGTTCTTCCCATTTGCTTTTGGTTATCTTGTCCGAGGCCACACACATTCCCGGTCCTTTGACTGCACGTACGGCCAACAAGAACTTGTCACTGGAGTGGTGGTTTGTCAGACTTTGCTCCTGCAGTTGGCGAAAAACAGTTCTTTAAAAAAAAAACAGAATTGTAGTCTGACTTGCACTTCAGGTAGGCCTGTAGATTTTCACTTGATGAATTTGCTCTGACCACTCTTAGAAATTTGTTTCGCACCCTCTTGGCTGCCAGGCATTCTGGGGTAAACCACTTTGGTTTAGTATTCCAGGTGCCTCTCTTGACTGAAACCAGACCCGTCAGTTCACAGCTCTTTATGGCATACTTTTCAACTACTTTGGCAGCCGATTCAATGGATATAGGAATTTCGAATTGGTCAATCAGTTCGTCCAATTTTTGCACGTACACGTCTTGTTTTTCCGGATTCCACCTTATCACTTTGGAGGTTTGGTTGCTACGATTTGGCTGTGCTAGTTCTGTTCCAAGCGTGAGCTGAATTGGAAAATGGTCTGACTCGGCGAGTCCACCTACCCTAAACTCGGATACAGCCGGTAATAAGTTCTGGGTGCACGAGGCGAAATCAATTACACTGGAACCACTACCGCTCATGTGAGTGAATGTGTAGTGTCCTGCGCTATCACTGAAGTTGCCATTGCAAACTGTGAAGCTGAACTCGTCTAAGAAGTCAATCATCATTCTTCCGCGCTATTTATGTGTGAATCCTTGGTTTTTCTATGTGTTCCTTCGCTACTGTAGTCCCCAATTCGCGAGTTAAAATCCCCCAGCAATAGCACATCCTCGAACTCGTTGCACAGATCACCAATCCTGGCGAATGTCCTCTCCTGACGAACACGAAAAGCCCCATCAGGCGACAGGTACACGAAGATTAAAATTATCACTCGATTGTTGAGATTCAGCTTTAAGTAGCAAGCGTCGTCGTTTATGTCCAGCACAGTCGAGTCAATGTGCTCGTTAATTGCGATGATAAATCCGCCCTTATTCGGTCCTTTATCCTTATCTTTGTAGCCTTTAGACTGTATCATTTTGAAATTATTTAACACCGATGCTAGTTTATACTCAAAATTATGGTGGGCTCACTTAAACAGAAAATATGCACTTGTTCTCGCACAATGAAGTTTGTGAAGTCAGAATTTACATTTTTAAACCGTTGACATTCCAATAGTAAGTTTTTAGATGTATTGAATTGATGGGGCGGCCAGCCTGTCAATTGGTGCTCATTTCTTCTCCGTCTGATGGTCCAGAGCAATGGTCCAGTCTGATGGTGTGCCATCGACGAACAACTGCGCTCCACGGAAAGTGACTTTTCTTCTTAATTGCTTCAGCTCTTTATACTTCGGCATCAATGTCCCTCTTTTCTGTCGTATGCCAATGGGCAGGTCCTCCTTGATAGAGATAGGTGTTCCGGTGAGCGTGTGGCATTTGCTCCACATCTTCAATTTATCTTGTACACAAGCCAATTCTATGAAGATTGGTTGATTCCTTTCGTGTTTCTTTGGCCCTAGTGATCTGAGGCCGAAATTCGAGGACGTCCGCAAACATTGCAGTTACCAACAACTTAGGGTTAGAGTTTGGGTTCTTAGTGTTCAATCGATGAATGATTAAGTTGCGCTCCTTTTGCTTCATCTCCATTTGATCACAACGATCGTCCAACCGTGAGGTTTGAGATTCCAACTGAGAGGTACGCTCGTGTTGAACTCTGTTTTCGGTTTTTATCTGGTCGATCTCCATCTGTAGCTCAGCAGTTTGCTTCAGAATTAAATCGGTATTTTGCTGTACCGCTAGTAATTGGTCATTCTGCTCCTGCATATCTGTTTTGAGGCGATGTACTTCTGACCTGATGAGTTCAGCCAGTGCTTCCAGACTCGTGATTGGTTGTGAAGTTGCCTGGAAATCCAACTCTCCGTCCAAGTGCGCTCTTTTGGCTCCTCTCACGTACTCGTTAATCTTGGGTTGAATTTGCTTTGGCGAGTGTACCACCGACATGTCAAAAAAGATTTCCCAGGGATCAGGTTCTGGGCTTTGCTAGCCAGTTGTAGCAGTGACTAATTTAAACTTGCCGGTTTAGTCTGTCACCGCTCCTTGTCCTGTCGTTAAGCAAAGGAGCCAGCCGAGTTAACCTGAGGCTTTGCTGGTCCGAGCTTAGGTATCGACAGGATTTTATAGGTGCAAGTAGTCCAATTTGATGGTCAATCCGTGCCTCCAGTGCCAAGTTACCATGAGTGCGGTGAGCAGTCCAAATTGGCTTGGTGCTGATTTCACTGCTTAATGATTTTGTAACTGAAAAATCCTTTTCCTCACTAGTAGCAGATTGTCAAATAGACTAATCCAGTTAAGAATTTATGGTTTAAAAACACTGTTTAACTGTTAATTAATTAAAATTGGCAGGAGCTAAAACAGCTGACCAGCACTTCTTCATATCTTGGAGATGGCCAGTATCAATCTCTTTTTCTGTTATTAAATGAAGTCTCAAGTGAGTAATCTACTTTGTAAACAAAAAGTCTACAAGAACATGAGAGCGACGAGAGCGACGATTGGTGCCTCGTTCGTGTGTGCGTGTTATTTTCCAAGTAACAAGCACAGTTTCGATGTGCATATGGATTTGTATATGTTTGTATGTAACGTTTTATTTTTTTATTACAGTTGTTATTCTCACTCCACCACCGGCTCCAGCTCCTATCCCTCAACGTAGCAGCCGCATCCCAGCGCCAGTGGTCAAGTTCCAGGCTGGCGCCTGAAAATAATTTAATATTTTCTTAATATTTGAGTTGTACAGGGTTACCCAGCTTATTTTTCCCAGTTTTGAAATCGTGAATACAAATAAATGCGGGAAGAACACGGGCTTTATTTGTTATCCTGTTATTCTCACACGTCTAATTTACATGTGTAAGTGTCACTACAAGTTTCATTGTCAACAATGTCGAAGAAGTTGGGTCCGGAAGTCGGTTCACTTGTTTTTGAGTTTTCCAAGCATGGATTCTCCCACAGAAAAGTGAAAAAGCAAGAGCCGGATCAAAACAGCAGTTTAAGTGATAGAGTAGTGTCCAGAATACTTAATTCA
>JAQIYH010000278.1:0-11003 GCA_034700885.1 Paratullbergia callipygos | reverse complement strand
GTAAAAGGAGTTGTGAGAGTTGTTTTTTTTGCAACCTACTTCTTACCAGCCTTGTAACGGCTGGTTTGTTGATTACTTTATGTCTAGACACGATTTCGCAATTCTTTACCATGTCGTGAATTGCAACTTCAAGGCGATTATTATTCGTGTACTATGGAAATATACTTATTTTTATAATGTGAGAGTCGAGACAACTCGAGCTCTCATAATACTGTCCACGATAAGCTTGCTGTTCTTGATTGAGAATAAATATTTGTCGATCGAGAAGACGAATGGAATCTGGTGTATGCGACGAATTGTATTTACTCTGCTGGAGATGTCGAATGTCTGTCGTCAAACGTGGTCGTTGTCAAAGACGTCCTTTGCATAAAGTGGCATCTGTTGCGACAATAAAGATAGTTGTGGCTGAGACTAATTGTATATACAGCATACTACTCATACCCAGAATTTCTACTCGCTTGCATATGATCGTTTAATTACCTGTTTTGCTAAACCCTGTTTGCGATGCTGTTTGTGCTACTGTCTTAAACCGCCAAATTCAAGTCGAATAAGGCAGAGCAAGTGATACTATTTCCAACTCGTGAGAGTAGGTATAGTGTGATTCTGTGTGATGCTGGCTTGTGGAAGCTCCAAGCTCTTCAATTCAGCTAGGAGCAACTGAGCGCGTTATAAAAGAAAGAGTCCAAGAGTGACTGAGAAAATCAACTGATCTTTATTTCAAATTTTGCTGTTCTTATATACTAATCCGATTTCGCATTTTTATCAAAGTATAGTTTAATTACAATCCCAGAACCCAAATTCATAAACCATATTCCCATTTGTCGAACACATGTAAAACGTATGATTACAAACAAGCTACATGATTATGACATGCTACATGTTTATGACACTTTCAGAAATCTTAATACCATACAATAATACAAAGCCGAAAAATGTTTGTAACTGGAAGCTGTATGATGATGTAGACTTTTCTTGTCGTCTTCTTGTACCATAATAAAAGTCCAATTAATTTTGTTGCGCAGTTGGCACTGTTGCAATGATGCACTTTGATCACTTTTTAATAAAGAACAACAAGGTAATTGTAGGCACATGAGGTGAGATGATGCAGTCATTATATTACTCGATTGTAAAGTGCCGGATTGTAAAAGTGGTTTTCGTCTTTTGTTTACATGTAAGAAGAGATGATGACGACGTGATGATGCATCCTCAGATGCAAATTGATCATCTTGTATCTACGTACTACTTTTTGTAGTTGTATTTTTGCACATGGTTGCAAACAATGAAACGAAAGGGTTGTCAGTAATGTCTTTAGTCCGTTAAGCAACGAAACACTGCGAATCTGCAACTGACCGACAATTGTTACTGTCGTCTCTGATGTTAAATAAAGTTGGTCTGTACAGGAAAGTGATCACGCGCGATTGTCGCTCACCATGTCTGAGTTGTTTGTAATGATAAGAAAAGGAAGGTTAAATTACCTTGAATTGAGATGACCACCACAATTTGTATCTATTTGTGCCTGTGTAGGTGTACTTACTCTTGATACGGAACGTACTACTAATGTGACGACGTCTGGCTTCTTAGTTGGTTGATACGTAGTGTCTGTGGACGTGAACCGGGTTTCGACGCCAGTGAGAGGGATGAAAGGAGTGTGTGGTTTTGATTTGTATTGGTTGAGGTAGGATAAGAATAACACTCGTTGTCCCTCGTCCTGATTCTTTGGGAGAGCTGAAAAGGGTACAAGTACAATATTAGACTGAAACAAATGAAGATAAGGCAAGAGTTTTGCACAAGAGTCACTTTATTGAGTTCGATCCTGGACACCAATCGTGCAATACTAATTATCTCTACAAATCTTAAACTAAGATGAACTGAAGAAAAGAAAGACAGAAGACGGAGCAACTGAAATAGTTGTTGAGATGATGAAGATGAAAGTGAGAGTGATGATGATGAAAATGGAGCTGCTGCTGTTGTTGCGTACTTTGTGTGGGGGCGCCGAATTATGTGAATAATAAATGTGTTTTGAGTACTCATGGGTTTTGTTATAACTTTGGTATTTATTTGATCGTGCTACAAATACAAAGATTGTTGTGAATACAATTATGTGAAGAGTAATGATGTGATTGTTTGATGTGACGTGAATGATGTTGAGGTTGGTTGTGTGACTGCGATCTTGCCAAATGGAATGATGTAAAAAGATGATGATGTTGATTCTGTTGGTTTCTTATATACTATGACTTGACCTACTTAACCTACTATCATAAGTAAGTGAACAAGGACAAGTACTATTATGTAAACGATAATTCGAAAGTTGTTATCTAAGGTTATGCCATATTACAAGATTTGTAATTAACCTACTTAATTGCATAATTGAGGTCAAGCGTGACCTAACACTTTGTTGTTGATGAGAAGGCAACAGCAGCATCATTCTTCTTGCACCAACAACCATTGTTGGCTGTGTAGTCATGGCAATGATGGTCGTTGCCTCAAGTCTTATGCAATACCAACCAGTTTGGTAATGTGTTCTTACTACACTTCTTAACCTACTTCTTGTACGTTATCCTTGTCCTGTCTGGTTATTTACCAAACACTCAATGATTCTTGCCTTGAGAACTTGCAACTAATGTTGCAATCATACGATGTCTAGACATCGTTTCATTAACATTTTACTACATGACAAGGTAAAAATCTTAATTAATGCATTGCAAATATTATAATAATAAAGAGAGCCAATTCCCATAATTGGACTCTCGCAGTAGGCCTGGTCGGGCATTCAAAAGGTCAGCTCGCACAACTCGACTCTGAACTTTGGGTCCGTCCATTACAGGAGGGATCTCATATTGTATGGCAAAAGACACTAGTAATCTGGTTCAAAATCTTACCTGCACGGCTTCCGTGCCTTTCTGAAAAGTGACTTATCAGCACGAAACAAAGGAAAGCTGAAAGCAAACGCCAAACAAGTACCAAGTACCATTTGAAAAGTAAGTTTCTGGACTCACTCCTGTGCCTGGGCCCGACGAACCTCGACAAATGTGATAGATGTTTACGGGTGAGTCACAGTCAGCATCACGAACTTCCGACAGTCCGAGCCAAACCGGTGATTATTTCCCTGATATACCAACCGGGATCCCAACTTGCTACAAATGAAATGTGATGTTTCTACTAATTCATGGCATGCAAAATTAGTTGACAAACTAGGTCGAATGGGAAAAAACAATCGAAATCATAGTATATCCTTTCAATATATATCGATCACCATAAATTCTTGTAATGGTAGATAATAATTTAATTAGCCCATCACCCACTACAATGTACTTGCGTCTTGGGAAATTAATAATGTTCAAAAACTGAGTACAACTTAAAGATTTACTTCACTCGTAGAAAATCTGTTTTCATGAGACTATCGTTCATCCATGCCTATGCCATTTTGAAGTAATGCAGTTCATAGCATTTGACGGGTCCGTTAACTGCAATTCTTAGCTCGTTGTCCATCGAAGAACCGAGAGCTTTTGATTTGCTCTTGTTCATCACAGAAAATCCTCGCTCAATGTCGCTGGTGGATATCGGCATAACTGGAGGGCATGTACAAGCTCTCGACTCTTTGCTGTTAAATCCAACTCTGTACTTCCAAGTTTAGGTTTGGTATGAACCGTATAATTGAGGTCAAGCGTGTGGGAGAGCTTTTTGGACCAGCGCAAGAGAATCAAGAATTGGCTGTCGCTCGTGGATTTGAGATCTTAATCGTATCAATCTGCGACAGTCGAGAATACCGAAATAGTCTTGATTTTATGGAGTGATTCTAATTGTGAATGTATGAGCCAATTACTCTACTACTAGATTACATTAAGGTACAAAGTGTAGAGAAGAGGAGAGAAATGGAGAGAATTGTACGAGAAGGAAGATGAGAGAAGAATGTCTTGTGTGGTTGGTTTTTTGTCATTCTCCTTGCTGTTGTGTTGAAGTGAAGGTAAATTATGATGATGACTAGTAGTTTGAAATGTACAAGTCGACCCACTTGTACATTGCCACATTATCCTTTCACAATATTATCATTGTTGACGATGTATAAACAACTCTCTCATGGTCCGATCATGAGTTGCTTAACTAAGATCTTATAATATAACTCTTGTCTAGACATAATCATGATTCCTACGCATTCAACTGTACTTCGCCCTTCACCTGCTTCCCAGTTTGTACATACATTAATTATAGTTGCTATATTTTATCGTTAACATTGGTTCCAAGGACATTAAGTCAATTATATTTTAATAATATGAGAGTCTGATGCTAATCAGGCTCCTTCCCCCCAAAATGAGGGGCGAATTTAAAATTGGTGTTGAGGATTGATATGTCAAAAACTTCTGCTGCATCCGGTGGTAATGTTGGTTGAGTTGACATGCTGTAGGGTGGAATTGATAGCGAATTTTTGGTAGTCGTGGTTGGAATGGGTTTGACCATGTATAGTCCAGGATCAATATGTTCCACGTCCGACGTTGGTGACAGCCAACGTCGGCACTCCACACACGGAAAGATGAAATGGTCGAATTTGTGGTCGCATTCCAAGTTGCACCTGATCAAATAATGTCCGAAAATTTGGTTTATCCACAATTTTGGTTTCCGTGTTGAGTGGATCTGAGAGGGCGGCTTCCGGTGCATTGACAATACTGCGTGTGACTCCGAAGTGGAACCGCAGTCTGATTTCTTAGCGGCTGCATAACTCAAAACAAATATTGATGGCTGAGGACATGTAGGCTGTGTTGGTGTGAGAAAGCACTGTAAATCTTGATAACGGGCATGATTGCAACTCTGATTCAGGTTCACATTCCATATTATATTGTTGTTGAGGTCATCATAACACAGATTTGAGTCAAATTGGCACTGATGCATTGTTGGGACGGATGATGATTCAACCAGTTGCGTGTCCAACTTGAAGGTGATGTTGATGTACTCCAGGCAATAATTTGTAGACGCATGGTTCCACAACGATGTTGCTCGTAACCTTGTAACCTAACCTATCTCTGCTAGCAATTTGTGGCGTGATAAGTCATAGCTTACTATTCTTGCCACTGATTTGGGGATCGTTTGGTTAACCACTAACGTGGTGGCTGACAATGGAGACAGGAACGGCAGTGGGAGACTGGATCAGGCAGTGGTTGCAGACATTGGTCAGTGCAGACTACTGCATTGAGAATCATTTCAAGCAGAAAAGGAGAACGTGTGGAATCGATTTCGAATTCATCTGATGCAAAACCCATTGTGAAATGATTACTAGTTTTGAATATGATCCAAATCAGACAAGTATTATAGGTTAAAATGTTGACCGTGAAAAATTGCTTGCTGTTGTAAACTCAAGTATATTTCTTTCAGTGCAAGATATATAAAGTTACGGTGTCTACGGTCTATTCGTTACGTGGATCTAAAAAAAACAGGGCAAAGTGAATATTTTAGGGCCTATTTTTGTAAATAATATTTATTACAATGAGTGCGATACAATTTGTTATGAACTTAAAAGGAGTGTTATCCGAGTTACTAAAATCGAATGGTTGTTCTACCAAACTCACATTTGAATTAAATTGTGGTGGTGTGGATCTAAAACTAAAATAAATGTTGAAAAACTGAACAGACTATTTGTTGCGGAGCGATTGCAATTGTTGGAAGAACTGAAACAGATGTTTAAAGGATTGTAACATCCTTTCTATCATTTTATAATTAGTTATTCTACCAGAGCTGTTGAAGCGTGAGCAAGGGTATTACTATTCAACTTTGGACAGTAAGTTTGAACACCTGTAGAGGGGAAAATAATTTCAGTAGCAGTAAAAAAAAATTGATCGTGGCAGACGTGCACCAATAGTGAAGCAATGTAATGTAAATGGATGCAATTTTTTGTCTGTTAAGTCCATACTCGACCGGAATAAGGTAGTAAAGAATATACTCGCAAGCAAGTTTCAGAAAATTCTTGGAATTTCTTGACCTTGCCATGTCCGACATTCTTCTTCAAACACACCGAGAATGATGTGACGTGGCTATATAAATAATGCCATGCATGCAGGTCAGACAATCACAATCTCCACACTTTTAAAAAATCTACTACTCTTGAGCTATATCAGTCTTGGGCTAATTGGTTTCAATTGGAATTGAATATGTCCAAGTATGACTTGAGACAGCAAGGAAACAAGGATTTTACTAAAAAAAAAGTGCAATAGAATTCCACTTTGCTACCAAAAATATTATACCGAGACAATATTTTAAGTAGCAAGGAAAGAATTTGCTAGCATCGACCCGTTTGTTGCTACCAAATTCTCGGTGTGCGCGTGGAATTGCGTGGCAAGGCACTTGCTTGCGAGGAGATTCCTTGCTACCAAATCCTGGTCGAGTATAGACTTTAGAGCTGTGGCGATAGGGAGTCATGTCAATCAGAATCATTTGTGCAGTGATTGTAACCAACTGTTCCTAATTTTAAATGAACATGAATGTGAACGCAGAGGTGCAAGAGAAGCTGAGGTGGGGCCAGTTGACATTAATTTGGGAATATTCAACGAACGTGAATCAGGGCTACGAGGAGTTGTACAGTTTCACTCCAAATGTGACAGCTCAGTATTCTACTGGTATTTTCGAGTTCTATGATTATTTGTATCCACATCTTACGGAACTTTAAACTCAGGTTGTTGGACATTATCATGGCATTCATATGCAACTCTTTCTACATGTTGAGATTCAGCAATTGCCTCCAAAGATATAGAGGATATAGAGGCTACGTAATTAGTTGGTGAATCAGAAACTATTCCCACGTGTAATCGTATAGATTTCTCAATTGTGCAAAATGTTCACAAAATCAAATTGAGACTTTGAATCATTTTACTGAAAGAGGGTCTTTATGGAATCTAATTAGAGTTATTCGATTCGATGCAGGACTTCCGGAGCAAAATCCACCTGGGATTTCTTGTTGAACAGTTCCGCTACCAACCCTTTTGCGCTACCGACGAGATTTAATTTCTTTGAATTCTTCTTCTTCACTGTCATCGTCATCACTATCAAACAAATTCACAACTGTGATAGTACAACTCTCATATGGGCCAAGACTTGGCCCAAACGGTGGCACAAGTCGACACACGGTGGAATCACATTCCATCTTTAAGTTCGTAATATGTACATGATCCGGTTGTTGGAAAGCGACCGAATTCCTCAAAATCAAAAGACACTTCTTTCACTCGTTCTCTCTACCAATTTGAAACTGTGAATTTCACGGTCAAAAAGTAGGAATAAACGCTATTGCAAGAAAAAACGTGTCACTCATAATTACAAGTTATGCTTTGAATCTGCGGGTTGTATGGATTTTTTACGATCAAATAATAATTGCTTAAATTTGCGTCGTAAATGTGGATTATGACAGAATACTACCGCCTCATAGTCGTGACTTGAATTCTTTTGATAATGACATTGATGTTCGTCATGGATTCTGTCTGATGTGACGAGTGATGTAAATGGTTGGATCATTATTTCGATTATTTCCAAATGGTAATTGGTAATGGTGTCGGAAAAATTTGAATGCATGAAAAGATCCGTATAATTCATGTGTAGATGTTGACGTATATCTAAGTGAGTTGCATTTATTTGGTGAAGCATGAGCTCTTGACTTGCCGCCTTGTATTGCGCCATATAAATGCAAAGGTTGAGTCGCATTTTCTTTGGCTGTACATGTAAGGACCATTGCACTTGTGTGTCCGCTCGTGCGATGCGAGTCATTGTCTCTGTTGTTTTTGTGCAACGATATGCCGTTAGTTTGCCAGTCTTGAGTGCCGGGCTCCAGATTACAGTGGAAATGTGAATGGCAGAGGTTAGATTATATGGGCATACATACGGATGACGCACGAGTTGGGTGAGGGTGTACACAGTTGGCGAGTTGTTGGTTAGTTTTGCTGGAGTGGCTGTGGTTGCAGTTATGCTTATGAGGAAAGTGAAACTGATGATGATGAGCCGCATCTGTTTGAAAATTTGTTGTATATATGTCAATCCGATGTTGTCATTATCCATGGTTGTTAGTTGGCGTTATAAGCGAGCGGTCATGACACCGGCGGCTAAGCATGTGGCTGTATCAGGTTCAATTAGTTGAAGCAGGTGCGGTAAATTGGTATTGGAATTCAGGATATGGTCAGGAGGAATTGGTTGTAAGGCAGGAGAGAGTGTCGGTGGTGAAAATTGTTGTAATTTCAGGTTGCTCTGAAGTTGACCACATGTTATTGGGGCATAAACGCTTTGAATTTTGAGCCCCATATCCGGGCATAGAATGTCATGGTCTGAGGCCGAACACATCTCGAAACGCGTTATGGGAGTGACATTATGAAAATGATAGGCGAATTTTTCTGGATAATCAAAAATTAAGAGACCCAAGTTTGTGACGCATGTTCGCTGGCTCCTTCGGCATGGTATTTTTGTGTATTGATCCTTGATGAAGAGGAGATTGTCTCGGTCGGTGTCTAATTCAATATTCACTAATTGTATCATGTAGTCCGTGATGTTGGTTGTATGTGTGAATTTTTCTTCTGGTGGCTGAGTGAAGTGTGCACGAACGAAGGGATTGGTATCTGTCCAGGTGGTCCATGGAGCTGAAAGCATTTCGGCATGAAAAGAGCGTGGATCTGGAATATTCGTGCTTCTTCTTTCTATTTGTTGAAGTGGTTTTTCGTCCTCAGTCTTGTGTTCCAATATCATATGATTGCAGTACTGATGAGATACTTCATGTCTCCCAAAGTACTGGGCCACGTATCGATGTTTGAATGTATTTGGTCCCGCATCAATTTTGATAGTAGAAATAAACGATGAACAGAGGTATGCCAGGCGCGGATGAGGTGACAGGAACTAATCGGTGACGTATGTTGGAACTCGTTTCGTGTACGGTGTAGTGTTGATGACGCATGGACTCTCCATCCGTATGGCTTTGGCCAATGTCCATGGTTGAACTCCCACGGCGGGAGTGGGTCGTGGTGGAAGTTTTTGTTGTGGCATTGGAGCAACGGTTGGACGAGTTGGCTTCGGAATGGTGAGTAGCTTGGCTGGCAAGGCCACGTTGTCTCCTGAAATTTTTCTGCTCGTATTTTGCAAGTAAGTAAGCATAGCATCCCAGTCAAATGATGAATCTGCTGCTGTGTCAGGGTACTGTGTTTTGTTCATATCTGTGGATTCATGGCTGGGCTCTGTTTCGTCCTGAGTGAGTTCTTCGTTGAGTCGGTCTCTATGATGTGCTGGTGGTTCCATGGTCAATCTGGCCTCGGCCGCGAGCAAGCATCCGAAGATGAGCAAGAAGTATACTTGTTGCACTGTGAAGAGAAAAAGAATATGTGTGCTGTGGGTCGTTTTCTAATTTGCATGTGCTGCATTTGTGAAATGTGCATTTTGTTCGCATTTGTCATCTGTCAATCACTTTACTGCATGGCGTGGAGGTGAAGTGCATTTTCGTCTTGTGCAACAGAGATGATGAATTCGATTCATGAATTTGTAAAATTCAGTTGTTGTGTTTGTTGGTGTGGTGGTAGTGACGATGCGACTGGACTTCTCGCTCACTTTTTTTTTGTTCATCATTCATTTGTTGTGTTGGGTGGTGTGGTGGTACGGACGATGCGACTTGACTTCACACTCACTTTTTTTTTGTTCCTCATTCATTTGTTGTGTTGGGTGGTGTGGTGGTACGGACGATGCGACTTGACTTCACACTCACTTTTTTTTTGTTCCTCATTCATTTGTTGTGTTGGGTGGTGTGGTGGTACGGACGATGCGACTTGACTTCTCACTCACTTTTGTAAGTTCGTTGTTGTGTGTAGTGTGTAATGATGATGTGATGTAGAACTCATGTGATGCAGTTCATGATGATGTGACCAACTGCTCACTCCTTTTATGCAAATGCGAGGTTGCCTGAGCATGGCTGTTGTGGCTGTCCTCTCTTTCTTTCATTGCAGCTGTGGCGTGTTGTATTACTGCACTGCCGCTGCTGAGTTCGCCTCTTGCTTTTTGCGAATATCCTGCAAACTTGCCATGCTGCTGCCGTCGCTTTCCTCTTCTCGTTTTTCAGTGAATAATGCCCGTTGGCACTGTCATCGTTGTGCTCTTCTTCTATTTTCGCAAATGTGATGTGATGCATCCTTGCAGTGTTGCTGCAATTGCATTCTCTGTCTTTTATTATGAATGTACATGATGACACTGCTGCTTCTGCAGTCTTCTCCTTCTCGTATCGTGACCCTGATATGATGCAAAATTGCAAAGTTGCTGCACTTGCATTCTCCTTCTTTTTCGCGAATGATGCCCAGCGGCATTGCTGTGGCTGTGCGCTTTTTGTTTTAAATTCGTGTACATAGGCTGTGGTGCGTAGTGCATCTGCTGCTGCTTTCATCCTCTCTTTCTGCAAATGTGATGTGATGCTCTGCCGTCTCTGCTGTCTCTTTCTTTTTTTCCTTTTGTTTTCGATTCTTCTTCATTTTGTGACTGCTCGTATGTTTTGTCAATATTTTTTTCTTAAATGTGTGCATGCCGAGTCGTTGATGATGTCATAGTGGCCTGATGCTGCGTGTTTAATCGAGGTCGGGTAGTTGTGATACCAGGATGCGCTGGCCAAAAGTAGGAGTGCATGGTGGAATCATGTTGACAGGCTGATGGCTTAAAGCTTGGTATTGCACTGGAATCTGCATCCATTGAATGTGTGGTATTTCCGGTGCGGTGGGAAGTAAAGGAGCGACCTCTCCCTCAATGGCCATGGTCAGTTCCCTGTATGGGTTCCCTGGGGAACGATAAGCTGATGGACTGCCCATTTCTTCCATCTCCTGCTCTTGGCTGGCGCTGCTAGTTTTTGGTTTCCCTTTCTTCTTGCACCAACAGCACAGATATTGGATACATTTTATCCCACCTTTCAGTATTCCCTTGCGGTATGCACACATGCATCGAAGTATTATTAAAATGAGAATCAATAAACCCAATGCCGCTAGAATCTGAATGAAAGTGTTTTTCCATGGACGAGTGAT
>JAQIYH010000277.1:0-11019 GCA_034700885.1 Paratullbergia callipygos | reverse complement strand
GCCATCTATTACTATGATATGGACAACATTACACGGAGTGACTTGGAATTTAAGCTGGAGTTGACTGCGAGCTTCTTGTCGCAACAGGAAGGTACAAATTACAGCACAAGTTTTGCATCTGTCAATAGTGGCGAGGATGGGGTGGATGAATCGAACTACTTGCCCATTGGTCGTGTCACATGCAAGATGGGACGAGTCATCGTGTTTCCTAATATATATCATCATCGAGTAAATGCATACCACCTTCTGGAGGAAGCAACTGCAGGGCACCGCAAGATCCTGGTCTTCTTTGTGCTGGATCCAACTAGACGCATTCTTTCCACAAGCAACATCCCACCACAGCAATTGGAATGGTATCCGCGCGGAGTGGATGTCGACTGGCCATATGACATTGATCAGGCACTGGAGTACAGAGAGGGATTCCACAAGGAACGAGCGGCTCAGCGATCATGTAAGACTCATGGCAGGAGCGATTGAGAAGAAGTCAATGTTCATTCGCTGATTAATAATGTAATTCGTGATGCATAGTTGGATACATTGCAATGATATGCAGGTTAAGTCCAGCCATGTTCGAAGAATAAACCTATGACATTACTTTCCAACAAAATGGAAACTTTGAATTAGTAAATTATGTTGCATGATTTTCTTCATGTTTGTGTCACTGGGAAGTGCAGATGGCCTATTGTAAAGTAAAGGCTAAGAAGAACTGACCGGATTCAGGTGAACCATATGAAGATATGGCTTAAAATGGGAACGCGATAGAATTAGAAGAATTCTTGGGAACCAATTGTAGAATGAAACGAAAGTGAGCAACTTCGAAAATAGACTTGGGATCAGTGATTAATAGTCTTGTATCATCGAAGTCGGTTGTTTGTGGTTGCGACAAACATCATAGCATAGTGTCCGTTGACGCTGTATAGTTTGCTATTTTTATGTGGGTAGTGTTTTCAGCAATTAGTTTATTCGATTTGATTTGGACTCCAATAGTCCAATAGGGTATCCATGAGCGTCTGGTCAGTTCAGTATACAAAATAATTCTTCAGGGACATAAAGACATATCGTCCAGAATCCGTTAGCACATGTTAGTTTTTTAGTGTGATAAATATTATGATTAAAACTGCACTCCCTCATTTTGCTCTGGTTCAAGACAAGGTTCCATTTCAATTCGTTTTCCAACCTGACCTAAATAGTCCAGGAACCCACAAGACTGTAACGTTTCATGATCTTGGGAGCATGCAGTCATATCATAAGAAGGCATTTTATTTATCTTCTAATACTTACAAGGAAGAACCATGCTGGAACAATTGGCTGTAACGTTTGGTACTAGTTGGTTACATTTCCGGTCTGGATTCATTTTTGTGTCTTGCTGCCACCAACCATTCCTCTCGACTGTTGGTCTCCTAAGCTTGATTTTCTCATTTTCTATGTGCTAAATATGTAAAGATTTGAGAAGACATTTGACATTTGCCAGAGTAGGCAATATCTTGTACGACAAATGATTTGAGAGTGTTCCCTGTTGTGTTTGCTGAATGGAACCGACCATGAACGTAACATAGTAGCTAAACATGACCACCAACCTCAGAGGATTGCTGACCGATAATGACAGCCAGTTTTCATCGACAAGCACATGGACACTTTAAACACGAGTAGGCTTTTCAGTCAAGTAAACGAACCATGAACGAAATCACGTGCGTGGCTTCTCCTGCTGAAGTTGACGAGTGCAAAGCTTACGCAAAAGAAGTCGAGTCTAGAAGGAATGGAGACAGAAAAAGTCAATTCCCTTCTACGACGAGTTTATCTGATTTTGCTAAATGTTTATTTTTCCAATGTCGCATGGGGAACAGCAGCATTATTATATTTTGTTGACCAATAAACTTGAATCTGACTCTGAATCTGAAACGGGTATCATCTGCGGTTGTTCTTGTGGCAAATATATTTGGGTGCGTACCATTTGAGGTGCCTTCACTGTCAACCAATTTCACTTGAAAGTGCGCTGGTGGGGGTCTCACTTTCGTGAATGCAATCGTCGTGTTTGCCTTGCAGGCCTCAACTGCAGCCTACATCATTTACAGCGAAGTGGTCGCGCTTGCAACCACTTCGGAGAAAATGATTGAGTCAGCACTCGTCCTCACTTGCGGTTCCACCGAAATTTCTATTGGACTCCTCTTTCTTTTGCAAAGTAGACGCCTGCTGGACCATCGGGTTTGAACGAGCGGGCAGCTCAGTTACTGTGCTCTGGCTGGGTGGGTTTCTTGAATTTTTAGTTGGGTGAGCTTGGGTTGGGTGGGTTTTCCATTCCTCAAGCTGGGCTTGAGCAGTCCTTTCGTGCATGTGAAATCGATTTTTTTTACAAGAGATTAAGGGCTCCGAGACTTACTTCTTCATTCTGGATACAAAACTCAACCTTGTCGCCTACGTGGTCCTTCCTAGTATAGGATTTATGCCATACTTAATTAATGGAAACTTAATTGACAATAATTGAATTATTCAGCTTGACTGCGCATGAGGTGGCAAGGGGCGTAGGTGGCGACCATGACATCTCTCCCCGTTCTAGGTAAATTCATACAAGAATGTTTCAATGCCGATGCGTAATCAACTCACGTTGCAACCTTGTGTATTTAGAGAGTGCCGAAGCAATCACAGCGCAACCATCACTACCCCGTTGCCGCTCATCATATTGTACCGCACGTCCACTATGTTGACTGTGGCTATTAATCGGATCAAGGGCCAGTTCAGAGTTGAATGGAAGACAATATAAATTGTAATATTTCTTTGGATGTGTACCCTGTTTAGAACATTAAACTAATACACCAACCTAAACATATAAGCCGATTACTATTGGATTAAACGACTTGACGTAAAAAAGCAGACATGCTCGAAAAGCAAAATGTGAAATGACGTTTGTCTTCGGTTCCCACTTAAAACAACGGAATCAAATGTTCTGAACTTGTGAACTGAACAAAGAAGATTTTCCGCTTTCGGTGTAAAACGGGCTATCGCATATCTTGTGAATGCAAACGAATTGGAACACCGAACCACTTTTGAAGTAAAGCTCAACTATTTAGCTTCCCGTGGATCACTTTTCAGCGGTGCGCCCTTTCTAGAAGGAAAGTTATGAGCCTTCTAACAGACGACCTTTTAACATTGAAGTGCATGGGTCATAAGTGTTTAACAGTCATGCCGTCTAAATGCACAAAGGTGAGACGAGGAGACTTTCAGTGCTTGACGAACTGATATCGAAAATAAAAATGGACCACAAAATAGAAGTGCGCCCCTGCTCCATTTTGAGCAATTGAATTTTTTGTATGGCATGTCCAGGAATTATTTGGAAATAGTGGAACTCAAGGTCATGATTGACCAGCTCGCCAGCAATCTATGCCGGTTTCTATGACCTGTCACCTCATGTCATACAATCACCGCTTGCAACCGCTCGAATAAATGCCACTGTTTCAAACTCGATTCCTGCAGTCCAGTGTACTCTAACAGTCAATTGTGAAGTGTTGCGACGTCGGACACGTCATAGTTACTCAAGTAGCATCCCGGTAACTTGGTGCAAATAAACTAGCCCGCCAATTAACGTTAAAGTTAATGAGAAGTAGCCCGAAATTGCGTCAAACCGGATAATCTTCTTTGTAAAAATGGTCATTTTTGTGAGTGGGAATGATTGCAGAAATTATCGGACGGCGTCGTCCCAATGTTTAATGAAGGCTGCATGTTATGATAGTCGTTTCAGTTTTCATTCATTCAATTTGCTTGTGCCTGCTATAAATATTTAGTCATGGGATTGAACTTTGGTAAACACGTCGTAGGCAACACAGCTTCATTTTCCAAAATTTGTTTAGCAGTACAAGGTTATGAAATGTGCATGGAATTCTGATTTTGTTTGATAGTTTACACGAAAGTTTACAGGATTTTCTTCTTACTTCAAATTTGGTCATTACATTTGTGCGGAGCTAGAGTTTCCTACTGAGCTGCTCGAACCTGTTGTGCTAACAATGAACTTTTCAACTGAGAAAAACTTCGATGATGAAGGTCTGAAAAGCTGGGATTGGACAGGTGACATTCACCTTGCCGCAAGGATTAAATTTTGTTTGAAAGCACCAAATGAAAAATCTATTAATGAATCATGAGTCCGTCCATACTCAATCTACAAATTAGGTTTGTAGGCTTTTTTTAGGTAGGTTAGGTTAGGCTTTGTAGGTTTGTAAAAGCTTAAGTTTGCGGCCGCCACCATTTAATCGACGACGTTTTGCCAGTTTACCACCTGTGCACAAAGTTCATCGTATACACTCCAAATGACATTTGGGGTTTTGGGAGAGCAATTAGTGGCTCATTAAAACTAATTTTGTCCCTAAAAAGCATGAATGCATTTTCAAAGTCAGACAAAGACTTCATTTAATTCTTTGCTCAAGTAATTGCGTCCGCGAGTCCGCGCTAAGAAAAATGGGTCTTCCCTTAGGTAGCCCACAAGTTTTGTTGGGTCAAACTCCTCTTGGAACTTTGTTTTTGAAACACCTCTTGAATTTTAGTGATAATTTGGTAATTTCTGCGTGACAATGTGCGTGCGTTGCTGGACAGCCAATTTTATCCTTTGGGGAACCGTGGAAGATTACGAACTCGTTTTTAAAGCCTTGATGATGAAAGTGTACCACATGTTTTGGTTCCTGATTGTTCAGAACCAATTACGAATGCATTTTGCAAAGTTTTTCGTGGGTATAAGACAAACGTATGCTGGGCTCACGTGATACGAAGTACGCTAATACGAGACGATCTGAAAACCGACGGGACATCTAGTCTATAACTTTGCAAAAACGCGGCGGACTTTACTGTTGCAAAAAGCTGGGCAGGAGAAGAAATGATAAATAAGGTCTCTGGGAACATTCGGAGAACGTGACATGTTGGAAAGTTTCATTGAAGTTTGTTCGGACATCGTGAGATCGTGGTCGGAACAGTGTAATTCATGATCGGTTAGTTTCAAAAATTTTCCGTTCCCACCTATTAACTAAAGTACATATGAAAGCACCTGTAATGTGTACTGTATTGGGGTGCAAGGAAAATGAATGTCACCACCTGATGAAGCAAAGGATTTGCACTTGTTCAAAAGCGAAAGAGAGGAAGGCCCGCTCTGGCAAAGAAGGCACTTGTTCAATCAATTATCTTTTGTTGCTGTAATTTTTGAATGTATTTTCTCCTAATAAATAAAGATTGCATTTATTAATATAGGGGTAAAATGAAATTATTTAGTGATTTCACAAACCGATATAGGGCCCAAAGTATCCAAATACAATTTCGACCGATTTGGGGCACAAAACATCCATTAAATAGGCCCTCGATGAGTCCATGCCATTTCTAATCATCTCACGATTCAAATAGTTATTGGCCACCTATAGGTCTTGAATGACACAAACTTTGACATGGGACACCTGGGTTTAGTGCGTTGTATGTCAATGCTCAACTGCGAAATTGTCATCAAGGGACATGTCACCTAGAGTGCATTCAAGTACAGAATCTCATTGTTGCAATGATTCAGCCTATTCCACTCATCCATATTTTCAGGTGAGTTTGACTTGTGCTCAGCTTGTGTCCGACGCGAACGCTGTACTCTCCGTTGGACATACTGAATATCATATCCGGGTCATTGTGCAAACTCTGATCCATGTGACAATCCATGCCCAGCTCAGACATTCAAAAACTGTGCAGATGTCAGGATTGTGTATGGTTCTTGGCTCATTCATTTCCACCCAAGGGTTGACGAAATGTAATCGCTTTGCGATACCATGTAATATACAGTAAATAGATCTGAAATTCTATCAACGCATAAATCATTACTGAGATCGTGACTCATACTGAGTGAGTACATTAGTGAGTTTGCGGTAATGCCGGTTGTTTTTGCACGTTATTTGGTATGCAAACCTGACGGTATGTCATCGTGAATGCAAATAGTTGTGGTATCTATTCTATTTGCACAACTACTATCTGCCAAGATAAGCCCCGAACTGAGTCGTCAGCACAAAAATTTCAATTCTGAAATGCCTGCAAGAGATGGAAGGAATGCACAAATTCAAATGCGTATCAATCGCAGAATAAGTAATTTTATACAGTGCATAGCTTTTAATTGTTGACAGTCATTGGGCAATTGGCATTCGTCATCTCCGAAATAATCTCAGCAGTGCCAAGTGAACTTATGTTGGATATAGAGGCAAATTTTCATCATCCAGGTCTGGTATCACTATTGTTGGGTAGAAGTGTATAGATTGGCCGGAAAAAGAGTTTGTTGATAGTTGCAAAACAAATCGGGACAGGAGCAGGAAATTGGTGGAAATCGTCGTCAACAAGTGAGAAAATAATTGCAGAACAGACTTTAGCTCCATACTGCCACGCGCATGGCTTGACCTTGGACAAAGAATAGAAAAAAGCTATCTCTAATCTTTCAGGACCAATAAAACTTAATATAGTTTTGGAATACTTCCAACTAGTAAACAAAGGCGAACCACATACTGAGAAGTTAATTCGTGGGGCCGCAATTTGGCATGTATGGCAGCCGGCCACTTCCCAAGCACATGCCCTAGTTGTCGCTCGTCGCTCAACTCCCGCAACAATGGAGAACGGAGAAGAAAATCCCAAGCGCATGGATGTTGTTGGCAAGGAGTCTCTCCAGAATTACCTCAAAGTGTAGTTTGATTAAATGCATGCTATTTTTGTTCCTACTTGATGACGTCCGCGTTGATTTACAAAATTTCTCTCCCTTTCAACAAAGAACATGGTCAAGTGCTTCAGAAATGGAACCAAGTGATGCCAGGGTTAGTAGAGACTGACGGCGAGCAACTGATTACAAAAAAGATGCTGGCGAATTGTGATTATACCGAATCAAGCAAGGCTACACTTGAACATTAGCGTTTGGCCAAAGGAAACAAGGCAACCCTTACTGCGCTGACAAGGGTACTTCGAGAACACTCAATGAACTATGCGGCTGGTAAATTAAAATTCCTTCACTTGTGCTCATTTAGAATAATGTATCTACACCTTAAATTTGGTTGTGATATTAAGCGATGTATTATGTAAAGCAGATGACTTGGAAGAAGAGTTTCGGTGCAGCGCTCGAGCCAAGCCCGGACGGCAAAACAAAGTATCCGGACAGGTCGCGCTCGCGTGCTCATTTGCATGGGCTTCCTTCCCTCTCTGAGATAAGAAATTATATAGCACGTAAGGCCGTACGTTTTGTTTTGCCGTCCGGGCTTGGCTCGAGCGCTGGTTTGGTGACAAGAAGTGAAATTTATCCTTCCTGATCGAGGACACTTCGGGTGAAATTCTTATCGGCAGGTATTAGCAAGGTTCAGAAATCTATTCGATTTACGGACTTCATGGTCCTGAAACGGTCATGGTTCATGGTCATGGTTCATTGGTACAAGAATTGAAATTCAAATAAATAGTAAGGGCAAGTTTGAAAGCCTAACATAAAGGTCTGAATCTAAACAATACGAAAGAGTAAGCAAGTAGGATCATCTACAAGTGGTGGCTGGTTTCCAATAATTTTCAAATGAAGATAGGCCAAAGAATTGCATTGTTTGAGATACAGACAAGAGAGCAATCTGTTGTTACAAAGAGCTGCAGCTACACATTAAATATATCCAAAAACCAATGCGTTCATTAGTTATATAATTGATTCTCTGAAGAGACGCATTACTATTTATACTACCGATACTGACTATTGTCCCATCTTTCATTGGGATTCAGATTGGCTGTCATAACTGCTTGTGAACCAATGAACTTGATTTTTCTCTAAGATTTGATCGGTTGAATCACTGTTTGAATTATAAATCTTCACTCTTGCGGCGCATGTTGCACTAGTGTATATACACATGACTTTGTATGACATTACTCACCATGGCAAACAACAAAGAGCACCTTTGGAGAAACAGGTTCCTCTGCGCCACACAGGTTAGGAGGGAGTCAAGCTACCAACTTCAAGGTAAAATTTGGTTCTTGCCTTCTTGGAATCGGTACAGATTGGAATGAAAGCAAGATCCATCCGCGCATGACATCAAAATCGCAATTATAGCTGTACTTCTAAAAAGCTTCATGCTACAATTCGCAATTTTGCGGAGATTGAAAATACGCAACGTGTGGCAATCAAGTTTACTGGTTCAATTGTTTACATTGTCAAAGCTGTAGTTATGCTAGCATGTCGTTTGTCCAGATGGGTCCTAATTGAGATTGACACTAAACCACGAACCAACATTTTTAAGCAACCAATCACAAATAAATTTGAATCCTGTTGTGCTAAGATGTCACCAAGATGTTCATCAATGATGTTGATGATCCTGCATTTCGTTTTTAGGTAATTATAGCCAGACAGTTGCACTATGCTCCATGAATTACAATGGGAGTCACTGATAAATCCGAGTTCAATATACCCCAACACAATTTTGCAATATGAAATTGCAACTTCAACTTCACTCACACACTATTCTTTTGTTTGTCCGAGGACGCTATTTATCCACCACCATGTCGAAACACCTTCACGATTCTAGGCGCCAGGTGCCACTTTCATATCTGCGTACCTACCGTTTGTCAATGTACTCCCTGACACGCTCGAAGACGCACTTGCGTGTTGATGACTTGCATGATAATCTATTATGGCCGTTCCAATCCGAAAGCAATGAGAAATTCATGACGGAGTGATCAAGGTTGGTTGGCCTGTCTTATGAATTAACTGAGTCAATTAATTATAGTCGATTACCTGCTATGCAGTAATAATGAACAGGTGTTTGCACTCATTCAGCAGGATGAATCTCAATAAAATGGTCCAGACGAGAAACTTTGGGTCTGGAATTTGAATTCATTCTCTATCCAAACTACTAATGTAGCTGTAAAACCTCGTGGCGCATTCTAATTAAGTTTGTTCCAATAAAAGTAGCCATCCAACTACTCCTGAACAAAGGCACGAATTTATGCAATGCCAGATGCCCAAATGGAATTCAATCGATTCACTTCACATTGCAAGTTGATCCAAATCGGCCTTGAACCGAATCCAATACCAATACTTGTGGGCAACCTGTAATATAATAAAGCCAACCAGTGTGTCACAGATCTCCGAACAGACATTCACAATGGTCAACGTTACACGTACGCTTCTGGTCTTCGTGTTTGTGGTGGCCCTTGCGTCGGTACGAGGCCATCTCAACAATTCCAACTCATTCTTGCGTCATGGACTTTTTCCTTTCACTGCTCCAACTCTTCGCTTCTCCTCCGCACAGTTGGATAGTCCGGTCGAGATTAGACCACACCTCATTTGGCGACGCCAAGGCCTTGGAAAGTATACAGATCCCAAAACTATTCTTGGGCCATTAGTAGTAGCATCTGGGTTCACGATTCAAAATACGAACATAACGTGGATTGGTGCTAGAAGTAAATCCAAAATCTCCCAGGATGAAACTGCACGCTTGTTGCCTCATCAGAAAATAATTCGAACACACAAGTTTGAAGAGCTAGACAACAAAGTCCGAATGTGGAAGCACTTGAAACATGCAATGAACAAGTTTGGGCAGAAAGAGTTTGGTTTCGTTCCTGAAACTTACGCTTGGCCTGGGGACCGCAAAATCGTTGCTCAGATGTTAATGAAGCTGGAATGTGAGGGACGCACAGAAATATGGTTGGCAAAGCCGGGTGGGACAGCTCATATGAACGGGATGGCGGTCGTCACGAATGTTAAGCAGATTCCGAAAAGCATGAAAGGGCATTGGGTTCTGCAAAAGCTTATCAGTGACCCTTTCCTCGTCGACACCAGGAAAGTACAAGTCCGACTAAATGTTGTTACTGCTGGCTACAACCCTTTACGTATTTACGTGTTCAATGAGATCAAGGTTGGATTCGGACCTGCCAATACTCCACTAGGAACATCCACAGACTTGTGCATATTACTTCCGTTCTATGCATTCTTCCATCCCGATGAATGCACCCGTGCAGTTAAGAACGCTACTTATGACTTTCGCAGGAAACATTGGTAGGTTAGAGAATCCAAGTTTAATGCAAGGCTAGAACTAAATTTGTCGATTTCACTCGTGACCTAACACGATGTTGCTTGTTCAGGTCCAAGGAAGAACTCATGGCTCATTTAGTTGATTTTGGTCTTGACTCTGCCCGCTTTCAGCAGCAATTAAATGATGCAGTCGTGAAGACGGTACTAGCAACACTGCGGCCACCAACTAAAAGTAGAGAAAATCGGTGCAACCGGTTTAATTTGTGGTCAGCTGAATTCCAACTGGCAAGCAAGACAGCGACTCCAGTCATGTTGGAGTTCAATGCCTATCCCAATTTGGCGCTTTCTGTAGCCGGACCAACTTTATGGAACCTAAATCGAATAGCGATTGAAGCCATGTTGAACACTGTTGGCTTTCATCTGCCACCATCAGTACTGGAAGATGCCAATGCAAGATCTGCACTGGTGGAGTACCTGACAATGTATGGAAACAGCGTGTCTTCCACTCCACTGACCTTTGACCCCAGAATGTACACTACAAAGTTGTCTACCGAGGCTAAGGCAAAGCAGACTGCAATCAGACGCTCTAACTCTGATGATGGGCAAGAAATATTACGGGACCTACTACCCGATGACGTACGTGTCTTGATGCTGTTGGAAGACGAGCTGGCACGGGCTGAAGAAAGTGGTTTCACCCGCCTCTACCCCACGGCCTCGTCTCCTGACGCTGGGATGTACGTCCAGCTCTCCGGTCATGATGAGTACTACGACAAGTTGGCATTTGCATGGGAGCAGAAGTACGGCCACAACAAAGAGCGCGAACGTGGTCGCGCCGTTCTTCGCGACTTGGCCTTGGAGGGTATTCACTTGAAACCTTGAATTTTATGAATTGAGTTCATGAGATGAATAATCCTATATATAAAACGAATCCAATTCGAGACGCTCCAGTCCGTGCTCGCTTCATCTGCGTCCGTCAGCTCGACTTTCCGTCAGTGTTCGCTTTCAACTTCAACGACTCTCAATTGGTTTTGATTCTCTCA
>JAQIYH010000276.1:0-11023 GCA_034700885.1 Paratullbergia callipygos | reverse complement strand
ACGCTACGGCTTGGCTACATTTCAATCTAATTTGGTAATTTGGTTAAGTTGAGAGAGTCATTGCGTAGGAAGAAAGTATAACAATAGAGAAGCATTGAAGGTGGAGTCATCATAGTTAATGCAATGAAATAAATACCAACCATGAAACTGTTGTATTGTACAGTTCTGTACATTACTACTTACATGACCAAGATTATGTTCGCAGAACGAAAATGCGAAGGTGGTTTTTTCCTGTTACTAGAAGAAATGCACAATAATAAAATCCAACGAGCTTACAAAATGATTGAGATTTGAGACTTGTAAACTATACAAAACTGTACAATTGAATCATTAACAATAGAGTTCATTGATAAACATCGTGTTTCATGTATTGTCTGTGCACAAACCAAACCACGAACACAAAGATAGTCATTGAATTTGTATCCAAGTTCCTAATTGTTAAGCAATTGTGATTAATTAGCATTCATTTTGTGTGCTCTGTTGTGGTTTTAATTATTCGTATTATTAGTATAGTAGAATGGATTACCATCAACGGCACTTTATTCAATTAATGTACGTTAATAGAATTATAAAATCGGACGAAACAAAATTTGTTACTGCCGCATGATCAATGCAAATGCATGCACAGAACAGCACACATAAATAAAAGACTCTACTATTGGCTTGTGCATATTGTGCTATTTTTTATTTCTTTGCAAGCAAGGTTCATTGTTGTATAGTAATTTGTGAAACAAAAGAAAACATTAAGATCCACATAAAGATTAGGATTCGCATTATTAGCATTTTTTGCCAATTGCAAACGTTGGATTCATTGCCTGTTCCTGTGAATTGAATTGCAAACTTACAAAAATAATATTTGGTATTTTATTGCATTTTCAACCACTACCTCCTCGCACACGAAATAATCAAGAACAAATTAGGCTCCGTAATTTATTTCAATTTTGTCTACCAACTTTAAAATCATGAAATCTTGTGTAAATGATGGCAATGATGATGATGATTATGATGCCGGTTGCTGCTGCAATGGTTTTTATAATGGTGTTGGTGTTTACAATGCTATTAATCTAATTAGGACCATCATCATCATTATTGCCAGCACTCAACTTTCGCTTACTGCCAAACTGTGCAATGCACATTCTGTGGGAAAATATTTTCTCATCATTGTCTTTCTTGCATTTTTTGCCTTTGCTTGCTTACCGCAAGCTTATACTTTGCGTGTCTAAGCAAGTAAATAAATTATTACAATTTACAGGCAATGATCACGATAGCACATCCACATCTCATGCTCTGTGCTCTCGGCAGCAGCACAAACATCGAACTTTGTGGAAGGAATTGCTTAAATAAGTTCATCAAGGCTTTAAACAAGGTCGAGGTCCGAATGTCCCAATTGTTTTTTCAGGCGCCCACCCAAAACTTCAAAAAATAAAGTCCACGGAGCAAGAATTTTAAATTGAAGATTACGGAGTATTTGCTTCGAATAGAATGATACGCTGAATGTTGAATACGTATTTAGCTGCATGTTGGCTTCTTTAAGAATTTCAATAAAGTTTTCTTTACACTTAAGGTATTCTTGAGTTCAGTGTTTTGAGATGCCCAACATGCGGGCTTTACATATAACCAAATTCATGACACATTGAAAGCCATACATCAGTTGAGGTAATAAACGAACAATACGATACAATGCCAACTGGGTTTAATATGTGAAACTAGCAAATTACTCATGCTAGGACTGGAAATCATTACACCAAATGGTTGTGTGCAGATGGACGAACATTTATTGACAGGCATTTCTTGGTGGTAGTACTAATTCGTAGGCAAGCGCCTAGCATGACAGGCATCGAATTGTGAATCTAAAAGCCCATTCTGCATGATGTCCTAATAGTGCATGACCGACGCGACAGACGTCAGCCACTTCATTTGTACTTAATATTTTATACCATGATTGCTGCTATTATTTGTTTGCTGTAATTTTAATGATTTTATTGCATGATGAGTGTCGTAAATGGTAAATGTTTTTTTTCTTTCAAAAATGTTTAGCATTTCTATTTGATTTTGTTTCATGTTCCTTTTTCTACGACTTTGCAAAACATTATTTACTACACCACACCTGAAGAGTGGACGAAGCCTTGCAATGCATTGCGTCGGCAAGGCATATAGCGCAAAGATGATCTGAATTCAGAGAATTCTTGGTATGTGTTTTGTATTTGAGAAATGGGAAATGCAGGCAAAAGTCATCATGTCATAAAATGAAACCCAGGGTGCACAATCCAGATCCACAGCAGAACAGAGCACACACAAAATCGGAACACTAAAAGTCAAAACAGGTAAACAAACGGTCTTTCACCTTTTGTTAATAATGACGATGGATGACTTTCGATGAGTCCCAAAATCATCATCATCACTATTGAAGTCCTTTTTCTGCATGCGGTTTTTACAACAAGTCAAACTTAACAATAGTACAACATAAGAATGATGATACAAAACATTGTTGACCAGACCAAAAACATAAATACCAAAGAAAAACTCTTGTCAATGGAAAAGAAAAGAAACCGTTTCAAATAATAATTGTTGGCAAGTGTTGTCCTTTGCTGTAATGCAAATGCAAACCTGCAAGTTCTCACGCAATAAAATAGTTCGTATTCAAAATTAGTACCACAATAAACTGAATCTCGTCAAAACGAACGAAACCTGTGATCTCACTGTGATATGCAACAATTTTGATGTTTGATGTTGATGTGAATTAAAATTAATGCTGATATTAAATTTTAAATTCTACTCCGTAATCAACGTTCAAACACGCCTGCTGCTCTCGCCGTGCTGCGCTGTGCAGTGCTGTGCCGTCATAATCAATTCACTTTCATCTCCACATCCAAATTGCACATTGCAGTGTAATCATAATCAGCAGAAAATATGAATTCATAAATTAAAAAAAATGCTTAAGGACTTGAAAATCTTGAATCTCATACGAGAGAGACGACGACGACGACGACGAAGAATGAAATGTACAATTACGACAAGATAATAACATGGCAGTGAAGAAATGATTTCTGACAGCATGAAGTCCAAAACAAACTCATGCTGCATAATACGTATGCGTATATGGAAAGACTTTAATATTTAATTCACATCATCATTCATAATCCTTGCGTTGCATATATAAGATCATTTACATAAGATGCAGGTAATTGATAGCCAACCATCAACCATGCCATCATACACTGTATTAGTAGAACATAGACTCGTGAAACATGAGCTCGATTTTAGACAGACAATGCATCAGCGCAGCACAGCGGATTGCAAGAGACCCATACATGGAGTTCGTGTACAATGTTGTTGTACTATTGTAGTTGTTGACTTAAATGGCTAATCATTGATTATCTTAATCGTGTGCTGCACCATTACATACGAGTATGTCGTGTACCATATCGTGTATCGCCTCGTAGTACAATCATGAAAATAATAAAAAAGAGACACTGCCCATCGTCATCATCATCGTCATAAATTGTTTACATTATTCATAATTTATGAACTCAACACAACAACGAAACTGATTGTTTGACGAATATGAGACCATGTACGATGTACTACATGCACTGCTCAGTGCTCAGTGAACATACAAAAGATCGCCATTCGGTATTCGTTATTAACAAAAACTGCCCATTATTATCGCCCTCGGTCAGCTGCTCAACTGGCTCAAGCTCAACCAGCTCAGCACTGTAGACCGTATTGTATTTATTCGTATCGTGTGTGTAGGCCGGCCAATGAAATTATGAAATATGATCCAATACAAGCTACACAGGACAGGACACAAGTACAGTCATCAGTATGTAGTTCACATTCTCATAGTGAATTATTGCAGGGCTCAACTTCCTGGCAACAAATTGTATCACCAACGCCAAAAAACCAAAGCAAAGCAAGGCAAGGCAAGTCATTGTTGTCGCTTATGTTGCATGGAAATGGGTTCAATATCTTTCTGACTGAGTTGCCTGACAAAGTGAGCACTTATTATTATATACATATGCAATAGACAAGAGACAAGCAACAGCAATCATAATTTCTCATCTATTGTCCTCACTTACGGTGTTGTAAACATACGCAAATCGTAAATGTGCAAGTGCAGGTAAGGTAAATGTAAATGGATACCTGCCGTTGTAATAATGGATTATGAATACACGCGTTGTTGAGTACATTTGCACTAAATTATACAGAATTTAGCAGAATCCATCTTCTTTTGTAAACACGACGACGACGACAGCACTGCACACAACAGACTCAATAGACAACAGTAGATAATGAAATGAACGACGAGTCGAGTCGACGTGTAAATCTTCACTGTTCTTTTGTGCGGAGCAAGTGACGCGTTATTTGTTAACTGTAAATAAATAATGGACAAATTCATCGAGTGTACTATAGTGCTTGTGTGAATGCGAACGCGAACTGCGAACAACAGCAGTAGACAACTTGATTTATAGTTGCTATTAAGCTGAGCGCTGAGTCGCATCACATTGCATTGCTTCGTCGTGGAGAATGGAGATGAATGAGATTGCTTACTACTAATAATAGATGCAATACAAAAATACGATGTCTTACACAAATATTAGAAAATTTTTCATAACTATGCATTACCATTATGTAGTAGAGATGATAAAATAAAATACAACTGTAAATTATTGTTGACAAAATTTCACGCTATTATTGTGTGACATGGCCATTGACCACGTGGTGCGCTAAATTCCGGTATCATTATTGAGATCACACCATGCAAATGCATTGCTCAATAAGATTGCAATTGCACACACGATTTCACGAAGGAAGGCGCAAGTGTTATGCAAATATCACGTCTTTATTTTAATTACTCAGCTTGGGTGGTCGATCAAGTGAAGTCTCACTTAACTGCCACCACCAATGAAACTGCAACTGCAGCTGCTACGCACTGGTCATTTAATTATAATTATACGGGTTTATTGCAATAATATTGCAATAAATGAAATTCATACCAATTGAATTGTGCAATACATTTCCAGCTCAAATAATATCCATGACTTCGTTTCAGCTTAGCCGAGCTTACGTGTTCATGGAATTCATATGCTTCATGCCACGCCGTTTATAAAACTAAGGATTCGGTCTTCAATGCAAAAATTCAAACAGTTTAGTTTGACTTTCTTCTCTGTGTGGGCAGGCGGTAGTCGCAGTAGGGGCATTGATTGAATTGGTTCGGCCACAGCTCACCTCGACGTAGTATATGACAATTGTAGTCGTAGCAGTATCAGCAACCACTTCTGTACTGTGTTTTACTGTAGTAGTTGCAAGTTGCAATTAAGTAGCATCATTGGAATTGGAAGTTGAAAATAGAAACCAAATTCTGTTCTTGATTGTAATGTATTGTAGTAGTTGTACAAAGAGTATAAAGTAATAAAAAGAAATCAACTCCACGACGTAATGGTTGTATGGATAGATGTGTATTGACTCGAATTCCAATCTCCAAATTCTCTACTCCAGTCTTCCTGGTGTGTTTTCAGTTCTCTCTTTATTTTCACCAGCAGCAGCTCTCAATTTAATTTCATGGGTAAAAGTAAATGGAAACATGAATCGACAAGAACGACGACGACGACGAGGCGGACGAGACGAGCAAAAAGAGTGAAGACGATCGATTGCGCTCAATTCAGCAATATTGAGTAAATTGAGTCAAGCACGGCGACGGTACAACTACAATAGAATTCTTTTGTATCACTTGATGCCTGCTACTGCCCGTAGAAAAGAGAAATCTTTTGGTAGTTAAGTTGAATTGAGAGGATGTGAGAACTTAACTTGTGCCAGGAAGAAACAGTAAGCATGTACTACACTACAGGCCCTGTTGTAGTGATGATTATGAGATTGAATGGAATTGGCTTCAGTTTTCTAGCTTTCACATCCCAACCCAACAATATTAGTTCACCAGTGTCGTGAGGCAGTAGCAAGCACGGCAAGCAGTGAAGTAAAAATGTTTAGTCAAGCTTTGAGTATTCCAAGAATGTAATTTTCACTCTTACTCTTCACTCCTCCGAATTGAGTTTCCACTGACTGACTGACATATGAAACTTTTGTTCCACTCTGAATCTGTGAGTAAACTGAACAAACTCATTTCACTCTTCACTCACCCTGCTGGCTCCATGGCTCCATCCAGCTCATGAGGATGAGGATGAGGATGAGGATGATGATCATCAAAAGATCACACTTGACTTGACTTCATTCTCTTTCATATTATTTCGTTGTTGTAATCGTGTGTCGTGTGTCTCCCCAACAAAACACAGAATATGGCACGACTCGAGTGACGCACTGGCGGCGTGTGTAATTCATCTTCATACTTTGTCATCATCGTACGTACTACAAACTTACAAACAGCAACATGAAGATGCGTCGTCTCCAGTCCCCACCGATTGCCCGTTGCTTGCCTCCGTGTTCTTGTACAATAGTTCTTGTTCACAGTTCAAATGACAAATGGAGAAATACTTGGAATTCCTGATAAGTTTGTCAACTTAAAAAGGCTTTCCCCAAAATACATACTTGTAGTAGTGAATATATGCAACGTAGGGAACATTATAGAAAAATTACAAATTACAAGTGTCAATCAAGGAGAAAGGAAAGACAAGGAAGAACTTGACTACTACTGCACGACTGCACGTACTCTAATGAATTTTCTTTAATTTCATGTCAGCCAACCAACAACCAACAGCCTACGACTACGATCCAACTTTTTATTTTATGCAATCTATTTCAGCTTCGTAGTTTGGTGAAGTAGTACGTGTTTAATTAAATTAAAGATTAAGACCAAGTTGAAAGAATTAGTGAGACTCCGTTGCACTGCGATGTTGTTACAGTCAGTCTGGAAATGATGTTGAAAGTTGAAATTGAGTTGGCCAATGTTTGTTCAGACTAACCAAAATTCCTTTCCATGATGGATTTTCCTCACGTGCTCTTATGCTTCTGCTTACATACATTACATTTTGTTTTCTTCATCTCTTGACTTGGCTCTCGGCTCTTTGTGAAAGAAAGATTGGTTTTTCAGACATCAACTCCGCATTCCATTCTTTAGCTGCAACATAGTACACTGTACACAAACATGTCTTTGTTGTATCAATTTTCATATGTACACAGCACACAGTACATCCATGTTCACTTTATTAAATTGCATCGCATTCTCCTACTCTGTATATGTCTACGTTTGCTGTTTGAAGAAGAGAAGTGAAAGCACAAATTACATTTTTGCTGCTGATGTCTTGTCTTGTCTTGTGTCTTGTGTCCTCTTGTCTCTTTTTACTGTCACCGCCACACCATGAAAACCATGAATGTAATGGAAATATGGAACGACACAATTTATATTGCATTGCGTTCTCATTCACAATTCACACTCGCACACCGTCATATATGAAGATATTTAAAGTCACATTTTTTGTTTCTTACAGCATGGTGGATGGAAGTACGATCAAGTGCAAACTGCAAACTGCAAATACTAAATATTACTTTATTATGCAAATGTCACGTCTGTATTTTAATTACTCGGCTTGGGTGGTCAATCAATTGAAGTCTCACTCAACTGCCGGTCCCAATACACCGTGCAGCTGTCATTTGTCATTTAATTGTGTATGGGTTTGGGTTTGGTAATAATTATTACAATAATGAAATTCATATCGAATCGAATTGCACAGACTAATATTTTCCAGCTCAAATTTTCCATGACTTCTTTTCATCTATTTCATATACACACATTTAGTATTGCTAATTCATTAACTTCAAGCCACGCCGTTTATAAAGTGAAAGATTTTGCGTACAATAAAATTCGGCAGTTTAGATCGAGGTTGATGGTATATATGAATATAACATGAAAGCAATGAAAAGTTGTCCATTGGCCAAATAATCAATAATGACATCCACACAGGTAATTTATGAGCTTCTACTCAATACAACTCATTTTCATTCTTTTGCAGTACGCGTTCCAATGTAATAAATTGTAATAGTAATAATATAAATGTGGTTGAACATGTCGTCCTGCCAAGCCAAGAATATTGTGTTCTGAATGCATCACTATTTGCAAAAGATGAATGCGAGGAAGACGCAAAGAGAAGACACGGCGTTACATTTCATTAGATTGGATTACATTACTTACATTACTATTGATTATTACTTCATTCGTGCAGTGTGTACAGAGTACAGAGTATAGAGTCTTGAATGTGAGTTGAATATCAAATAACTGAAAATTACTTTTCTGATCAAATATTCTCCAAAACGGTGTGAAGAATACGACGACGACGATGGCGGCGACGAATCTAGCGACGAAAGACATCAAGCATCATGAAAAGAAAATGTGCAACGTTCGCATTTTAATAAATTGCTTCGCTCAGATTCCAATAATATTGGAAACATATGCAGTCACTCAGCAAACGCAATGCAAGCATTTCTAGAAATAAAGATAAAATATTAGAAATCTACAGAAATCTAATACACAAAAGCATTGCATAGTACGACACAAGGCGACGACAGCATTCTTTCCGAGCATAAATCTGAACTTGTAGTAGTAAAGGAAATTGGATAATCCGAGAACATCAAGCAGGATCAGCATTCTTCATTCTCCTCGAATTTGTGGTCTCATATTTATTCTTGTACGTCTCTGTACTCACAGCGTAGCGTCGCATCGTATCCGTATGTAATCATTTATTTCTCAAAGTGGTATGCCATGCGATATACTAGCGGATAAAATGAAAGAGGATCAAGAGAATGCAGCAGATGTGGAAAAAAACTTCCTCTATCATTTTACTACTTTTGGCTGCTGCTGCTGCTGCTATTGATGTACGTACTACATCTTGTTGAATGTTGACTGAAATGCTTTCTCTAATATCATTTCTGAAATAAAAAAGATCACATACTACTACAGGTCGTACACAAAGGTCGTTATGTGGTTTGTTCTGCGTTCCCGTGCTGCTTCGGCTGCTGCTGTTGTCTGCGAATATTGAATCACACAATCACAGTTCACAGCAACGGCAACGTCCTGGCATGGCATGGCATGGCTATGGCTTTAATAATATTATGTGTGAAAAATCTCATCTCATCATTGAATATACTGTGAATGTGGATGTGAATACACGTACAGTGGAACGTGTGAACGCCTTATTCGCATTCGTATTCCTATTCCATGAAAACTTGCTGGCACTGGTACTGATGGCAATGGCAATGTATTAAGTGATCTTTTGTGTCTTTTGCAATTGCAACGACTCGGCGAGTGAAGAGATGAAGCAGAAGAAGAAGAAGAAGCAGAAGAGGGGATTCCAATTCCAAAGTGATTGTTGTCTCGATGGTTAGTATTGGTTGTTGAAGTAAAAGTAAATGAGCCTTCCCAAACTTGGGAAAAGGGGAGGTTCTTCTTCTTCTCTTCACTGTTCTCACTGTTCTCTGTTCACTATCAACTTGTACTTGTAGTACGATATACGATGTGAGACTACTCTTTTATACAAACCTTGTAGTAAACCTCAACATCTACAACATTACTACTTACTTACTCTGCCACTAAACGAATGATTGTTGCCTTATGCTTATCCAAATAATAACCATACCACCATACGCGTACGTAGCATACTCACCATGCAGTAGTTAAGTGCATCATCACATCACATCAGGAGTCATGTTGATAAAAGCTACGTACACATACACATACACAAGCACATACAGTGGAAAGCCTCAAGTAAAGTCTCCTCGTATATACCCAAACAACTGCTTAATAATAATAATGCTGCTGCTGCTTCTGCTGCTTCTGCTGTTGTTGGTCAAAGTATATTACTACTGCTAATGAAACTATTATTATCTCTGTACTGTTAGTGTACTGCACGCTGTACGTTACACACATTGAAGAAGTACTGTGCAGCAAGTTCACGAATACAAATACACGCATACACATACAGCTTACAGAGGAGGTGAGTTTCAGTTTTCTGGGCACTGGCAATTGTTACTGGATATACATTACATTACTCACATCATTACATTATGATTATTACTTTTTTATAACTTATTGCCGATGCTGCTGCTCCTGCAGTTTGTGCGTGTGTGTGTGAATAAGAAGACGATACGATGATGATGAGTTTCTCTCATGCGTCCGGCAAACATTACGTGAAACATTACTCAAAACTAAACATAGATCATTTACTTAAATCACCAGTCGTCACAAAGAAAAAAAAGTTATCGATTTAGTACAAGTAATTAGTGTGGATAGTGAACATGTCCTCAAACCTCGTACAGTGTCCTTACCTGTGCAAATAATGACAAACTTTTAAAATACTGTTTGCTAATGATGACAGCTTTTGAATCAAGTCAATGGCGTCTCTTCTCTTGTGTGGTGTCAGTCTCATAATTGCAAAAGATTCAAAGTGACACGGTTACTTTAATTTAATTTCCATCGTCGTCCATCGAGTAGTGAATAGTGAAGTCAGTGAAGTGATGAGTCCCATGGGTACTTTAGTATTGGGTACAAATTCCAAACCACCAGAAAAGGTTAGTAGTAGTTGTCCTGATTTGACAACTACATCCACTTCACCATCACCAACACCAAATGATCATCATCATCATGCAACAACAACAACAACGCACCATCACCACCACCACCATAATAATAACAACAATAATGATCATCCACTGCTAAAGTTAATGAGTGTAAGTTTATTGAATGAGAATTCATTGACACTCAATCTTCATCATGGTCTTGCTTTGACACTTGGAAAGAATAGTCGTGGACCAGCTCCGGTGGTGGGTACAAAATTGAATTTGTCAATGAAAGAAAATGAACAACAGCAACAGCAACGGAAGAATGGAATTTGTCATCCAGCAGATTCAACTTCTTCTACAACGTCAAATCAGTCAAATGATTCCAAAGGGTTTGGCCATGAGGAGACTGATGCAAAAAGTCCGAATTCAATGAATTCCAGTTCGGCTTCAGTTTCTCCATCATTAGAAAGTCAAAATAGTCGATCACCTGAGACAGCAGCAACGCAGACTGTGACTA
>JAQIYH010000275.1:0-11029 GCA_034700885.1 Paratullbergia callipygos | reverse complement strand
CGTGATGCTGGACTCCGATTTGGAATCTATTACAGTCTCTTGGAATGGTTTACTGAATATGATCGTGAGCAAGATGCAGGTTACGTAACAAATAATTTTCCACGAACAAAATCAATTCCAGCATTAAAAGAAGTTGTAAGTCTCACTCTCACTACATTGTTTAAATTTGAGATTATATATTCATTCCGTCCTTCAATGTAAAGGTAACAAAGTATGAGCCTGATGTAATTTGGAGCGATGGTGAGTGGGAGGCTCCGGAACACTATTGGCAATCCATGGAATTTCTGGCTTGGCTCTACAACGACAGCCCAGTAAAGGACAAAGTCATTGTAAATGATCGATGGGCAGATGATACTCGGGGCAAACATGGTGGTTTCTACAACTTTGACGATCGTTATAATCCAGGAGTTGTGCAGCCTCATAAGTGGGAGAATGCAATGACTATTGACCGGCATGCATGGACACATCGACGAAATGCAATTCTTGAAGACTATTTGACGCCAGAGGAATTGATGAGAACAATTGTTGAGACGGTTGCATGTGGAGGCAATATTCTTGTCAATGTGGGTCCAACATCCGATGGTATGATTCCACCCATTCACCAAGAACGTTTGGTACAAATGGGCAAATGGTTGGAAGTGAATGGTGAAGCTATTTATGATACAAAGACTTGGACACATCAAAACGACACAATTACGCCAGGTGTCTGGTAAGTGAGTCAAGATGCAACCACCAACCACCATATCAAATTGTCCATGCATTTGGTCCATTTTCCTGCAGGTACACCCAGAACCGGTCGGAGACAAAGTTGTCTGCTTTCATTACTCATGGTTGGCCTGGAAGTCAGATTCAATTGGGAGCGGTTGAAGGACGTCCTGGGTTGACAGTGGAGATGTTGGGCACTCCGGATACGTTGCTCAACTGGAGTGCATTGGAGGGCGGAGGAATATTAGTGACACTTCCGGCCCTTCACAACAATGCGTCCAAGTGGGCGTGGACGCTCGTCATAAACTTACCTCAAAATACTGGTGAAGCTTATCCTCAACTGTAAACATACTGATATTGACGGCGAGACAAGATCATAACTAATTAACTAACATCAGAAGAAAGAATAGTTTTCTAAAGATGACTTTATTAAACAGAGCGGTCACGCACCCAAATTTTAAACTACTAAATACACAAAAATATGTCGTGTGATAGGCTTGTACTACATTCAAGCAAAACACTACCAAGGTCATACAATGTTACCTATTTGAAGTACAATCATCTTTGCTGAAGCGCGATTGAATCGTACCAATACCGTATAAGACCCATGTGTGAAACAGTTGCCTCCCACGCAGGCAACGTGAAACAAGTCGAGTCAAAATCAAAACTACATCGACTCTGAGACGTGTGAACGAAAAGATGTGAGTGATTAGCATCAGAGGCTCTCATACTATTAAAATAACTACTTCCAAATCTATAAATTGCAAATCTCAAACAGGTCAAAAGTAGTTAAGTCGATGCAGGAATGGGCATATAGTGGTGTTTAAATAATAACATATTTCTTGACCCACTTTTACGAAAGAAAATGAGGCAAAGGTTGCCAGCAGTCAAGCCTCCGACAATTTTGTAAGGCAAATCAGAATTAGTTAGACAATGTAGGAAAAGGAGAGTGAGACGTTCATCCTCATGCGTAAAGGAGATGCAAAATATGAGGCAAAAGGAAGAGCGCACGCAGCACCATCGGGGCCTCGGCTCATACGTCAAGAGATTATAAATACAAGTAGCATCTGAACATTACAGTACCTGTGTTGGTTCGGATTTGAAAAGATAAATTGTTCGTCTCAAGTATACATCAGAGAACCGATTTTCTATCGGTTTGCTCCAATTTAAAATTGCATTTGACTAAGGAGAAATCTCAAAAGAACATGCGCCTCATATTACAGTCGTGGACTATCAGTCTTAAGGCGTGGTATTCATTCGGACGAATATTAAAAACGTACGTTAGGTTCTGAATTAGCGGACTGGTCCTGGAAGTTTCGTGTTTCACCCTACGTATCAGAAATAGCAAATGTAGGAGACTAACTTTCTTTTAAGAAGAGATTTAAAATGTCCTTATAAGATTTTATTGAATCTAGTCTGGAGTTTTATGGAGATTTGTCTGTACTTATGTATAGAGGGCGTATTGATGAAAGAGTGCTGGACAAGGAGCTAGTACCAATACAAGTTACAAGCCCTTTTAATAGTGAGGAAGAGAAAAAGCGCTACAAAAAGTGACAGTCGGAACTGCGCAAGCAATGGCAGGTGTTAAGAGATTTAAAAAATAAATAAGAATTTACGATGCTCTATGCTTTATAGAGATTCAAAATGCCACCATAAATTCAACTAATGGTTCTGACGATGAATATGTTGTGAAGACAATTCTTTACCACCATTGAGAGAGAGAGTGGAGAAAGCGACACACATCCAAAGTGGACCCACTTTGGGGTCGCTCACCTCGCTCATCCGTGTCTCAGTGAACCACTGACACAAATACATTAACATGGTTTAGGTTAGTTCGTTCAATAAGTACTACAATAAGGAGTGTATAAATATAAGAAGTGAATAGTGTAACGCGCTCTTAGTATTATCTCCGCTCTAGACTCAGCCGCACAACTCATAGTCCTATTCTCTCTGTACACTACAGCATTATCTCGCATGGTTGTGATTGAATAAAAGTTCTCTAAATTACATCCTCCAGTCTACGCACTCATACACATATATTCCACCACATAATACTGAGAGCCTAAGGAAACCGGATACGGACCGGCCGTTGGGAAAAGAAGCCTTAGACAAGATCTCTCAACCATGTTAGTGCTTAAATTTAGAAATCGTCGTAGAAATTCTGTATTATATCAAATGGGAAGGGTGTCCAGATAGGTGAATATATTTCAACATAGGACTATTGCAATATTCGCGACGATCATAATCTTAACTGTTTTATTTAGTGACTGAACTTGGGAGTGCAGTCACTCCCTAGTGTATCCCTAGTGTATCCCTAGTGTATCTGGATACACTATGGACAACGCACGACATTTGAGAGAACATCGCTCTCGACCTCGAAGTATACACAAAGATGATGGCCATGTTCCAGAAGGAGCAATTCGTTTAGCTAAGAGAAAGCCCAGGGTTTCGCGCACAGCTGCAAGACATATTGATGAAATCATAGAACCAGTTGTTAAAACAAAATACTTCATTCCACCACCCATCCAAAAGCGTCAGGTATTCTGTAAATTCTGTAATGTACTAATTGAAAGCAAAAGGAAGGTCACAATGTTGCAATGGTTCACTCACTAGTCAAAAGAGAAACATCTTGCAGAATAAATGAGACACTGTTACAATAAAATTGAGCTCAATAATGTTGAATGCAACTTCCTTGCCATACAATTAATTGTGTTTGGTTGATGAAGTCCAATTACTGAACAGAGAAATTGCAGTTGATTCTTTATTTGACATTGCTATGAAATTGATTCTATTTGTCCGAATGAACTCAATTGCATGTAGTAAATTGAACACAACTTCTTTTTGTTTCAGAAATCAGTTGAGAAAGATTCCAAACTTAGTTTTTGACACTACAGAGGCCAATATCACAACGGTGCTACCATCAAATAGGTGGCACAGAAACCAATGACAATTGGGGCGAAGGCTTCATCTGTGTTCAGAAATGTGAGTGACGTAATTGATAGGTCGCAGTACCTCGAAAACCACGATTGTGGACGTGCGTACTCTGCATTTGGGTGATTTTTGTTTCTACCTATCAAATGCTGTTGTTGGACCTTCATCTTCGCATGGACGACAGTGTCAAGCAAGTTGTTAGTTTACTACCTATAAAATAATACCACACATAAGTTAGTTCCACACGTACGGTCTTCTAGATGAGGAATCCTTACATCCCATTTGTACGTGATTTTAGATGCAATGCCAATCATACCATCTATCTTTCCACTTCCACCCGGAAGCGGTTACAGCGTCGAAGTAGTACTCCAAGACGCGGTAGATGTTCTCCAATTATTCGGTTGATCGGTAGCGTACAAGATAGCACACACAGATCCAAAGACCGAAATTCTAAACTCTGGAAAACCTTTCTTCGTTTTCCATTTGCTGTCATAAAAAGCCGAGAAAATTAGGCTTGCAGGGAGCGGTTCAAATACGTACACAATACTATGATTTTCCCTCCGAATTGTATTTATGATGTGTCCTTCCATTGCAGCGGCAGCAATGCAAGTACCGTCCTCCTCACATGTGGCAAGAGCAGCAATGCAAGCAAATGGTAGGGTGCATACTCGATACAAACCCAATAATGTAATTCCTTTCCCACTTCTATTTATGGCGTGAGTCTCCATACCAGTTTAAACAGAACCAGCACAGGGCCCAAGTCCTCGTGTCTTTTCTCGGTCGTTCGGGACTACACTAACCATAACGCGCACATATTCGCTTGCATTCGGAGGAGCCCTTCAGCGTCCGAGTGATGGTCAGCCATGACAAGGTTGTCCAAGGGCCTAAGATTGTCTAATTAATTGGCTATTTATAAGATAGCATAGATATATTTAGTGCCAAAAATTGTTGTAGCACAGAACAATTGAATCCAAGCTATTTCGTTGTCAAACAAAGCTAGGAAAATTAAACCGATCTGGGAGCCGAATTGACGACGAGCGTTGTATAGAAATATGTTCGCATGAGGTACGCACTGGACCTGTGGAATACCATAAAGCTGTACAGACATCATATAGAAATTTAACGGTCAGGATTCAGGAAATGTATAGCAATGTAGAAAAGGATTTAGGTAGTTTAATTAACTTCCTAATTTCTAAACATCTTAGTGTTTAAACGGCGTCTACGGCCGTTATAAAATTAGTTCCCCTGGGCTCGCAAGCTCAACTCTTGAGTAGCAATTGTAAGTTGTAACCTAACCTGGTCTGCTATTATTGCCAAATAAATATTGGAATCTATAATTGCAAATAAATCAAATTAATCAATCATTCTACATAAGGCATCAGCCTTCTCTTGGAACTCGTTTGTAAGGATGGGAAACCGTGCGCCACACAAATACACGGTAAACCCTTTTTACATGTGTATAGAATCCGCAATTCCCGTCCCAAGTATACGCACGCTACCATCATCTTCAAGTCATGGTGAGTTCCTTGTACAAAACACACTTGCAATGTTGCTGGCGAGTACAATCTCGCAATTGTTATGAACATTGCTTTTGTTAATCCTTGGAATCCGCGATTCCTGGGCCCAGTACACGCATGCTAACCTCATCTCAGGGGGAGTTCTTTGTATATAAGTTACATGTAATACAGTACAAACTTTCTGAATTTTGCTTTGTTGCATGTTTAGAACCTGCGATTGCCTGATTAAGTACAAGTATAGCATCTTCATCCTCGACCCAACTTGAGTTCCATGCACAAAGCACACATATGTAACGTTGTTGCTAAGTAGAAATTTACCACTTTTATGATTTATCTATTTATTGCGCTAGTCAGAATTTGTTATGAGAATTTCCAAACCAGAATTATGAATATTACATATAAATATTGAATCCATAACTCATTGCGGTTTAGATTCATCAATAAATTCCGTTCGTAACTTCAAGTTGTTCACTTGCTAACTCAAACGAGTTTATACGAACGTCCAGCACCAAGACAAGAAGACCAGAACACCTTCTAAAGGTGAATATATTGGTAACATTCAAGATACTATTGCAAAAGTTCAACCAGTGCAAAAGCATACATTTCTAACTTTGATGAATTAGGCAATTAATATTTTTCATTCAGGTACTTTTTGAAAAGTAGGTTAATGTACTTTTATAATGAGATTTGAGGTACTCTGAAATTAATGATCTGGCCTAATAATGATTGCACTTTTACAACTGCATCGTTGCAGTTAGGTTGATTGACGTTTCATTGAAATTGAACTTTCGAAACTGCATTGTTGCAGTCGAAATGACGTATCACAATTATGATAATGGTATTTTGGCCATTAATTTCCCAATTGTAGTACACTTAATTGTAATTACACTTTCTAAATGTCCATTCTGATTCATATGAGTACGGCTATGTCTGCCGATAGAAAGACAGTTCTTCTGTGGTAATTTGATAAGTACCAGTTAAATAAAAAGTAGTGGCTATGAATTCTTGGGTCTCTAGCTTCGCTTCTTTCCACTCATCACACAACAGTCGGTCTACCATCACGTCTAGCCCTGTTCGTCTCGACACTCCTCATTGGATACGCCTGAGAGGCCTTGTATCGCACGAGTCCTACGCTACACCTGCAAATTCTAAAAGTGTTGAAATTATGCTATCATCTTTTAAGGCATGTAGCAAGGAATTAGGATTACTTACTCGCGTTGGTAGAACGGGGAAGGATGTTAATCGCTTGTCAAGATTTCTATTTTAGTATCGTACGAGCGTTAAATAATTCTTAACGCATGTTTAAAGTTCATATCGACACGTTACTACACGTACTAATGAAGTATACAACAAAGTTAAAGTCTGTCTGTTCTTCCTCAGATTTTCAGAGTAATGTCAAGTGGCCAGGTTGGAGTGTACTTTTTTGTAATTTATGACAAGAATATGCAAGGAGATACGAAAGAGAAAACATTCATGTACAACAGTGATTTAGGAGAACTTGCAGAAGATGAGTACCAGATTTAAACGTCGATTTGTACCCTGAAAGAAAACATGCAGTATACGAAATTGTGATTTTGCAGCATATCGAAAGTTAGCAATCACTGGTCATATAGAGACATTTGTGTGGTGATTGTAGTAGACTATTTTAAGATGTTCGTAGTCACAATTGCGAGCATCCTGGACGAAGACTGGCAAATGTTGGGCCAACTTGAATTGATTTGGGAGATCTTTTTCAAAGTGACTCAACTCTATTGGGGGTGTTGATACTATATTCATTTGAACCTCCTCCAAGTCAATATGTAAATACAATCAATGAGTTCTATGAATACATGGCTTGAAAATATATACTTTGCTAAAGCAAGTTGTTTGTTATTATCACGGGATTCGATTGTATTTAATTCTACATTGTGAGATTCAAAATGCAATTTCAGACGAGAATACTACTACATATTTGGTTTATTGGAATTGGAATTGGAATTTATTCCTGTTGCTTTTGTCTCAGCTTTTTCCACTCCTTCTCAATTACATTCGAAACATCGGTACATGACTCCTTCACATTACAATGTATGCAATCATAAGCCGTGCTTGATGCTACTAACACACAGGCCTTTGGGTATGCTCCAACTGACTCACAAAATTAAGAATCAAATTTATTTTCTCATTTTGACCCCCCAAGGGAAGCGTAGTAGTAACAATGGAAGGGGGAAGAGTAGTAATGATCATCATCATCATAGCAATGACGAGGACAGCGACGGCGGAAGCAAGGCCAAATCAGGCATTTGATAATGCACTACTGGAAACATGGAGTGAAAATGCGACGGGACATTCTCAAAGTGCGAATATCACTAGAGAAACACATCCGATTGAAAATGCAATGGTCCTTGTGGACATTAGGGTATTTATACAGATTGGGTGCTAATGAAACGGATTGTCCATTCGAAGATATTCCAGCGACAGTAATCAATGCGGACATTATTACGTCACATACATTAGGATTTAGGCAATTAGCGTTTTATTGTTCTCGGCGGAGACAATCAGAATTCAAAACGGTATATTTTTTTGGAGGGACTCAGTATGGGTATGATGAGACTTGGGACGAAGTCACAGAGGCAGAGTATAAAGTGATGGTGTCCGAGTTACGGGACACAAATACGGGGAAGTGTTAAATCAAACAAGATGGGACGTATGGGAAACAGGCCTGTTTTTGTCCACAAAATATCAATGGACAGGGACGAACAGAGACAGCAAAATTAACTCATATGTACAGGCAATCAATTTGACGATAAATTCGGAAGATCTTTCCACGATAGAAGCACCAGGAATGGATTTGGCTCGGCATTGTACTATCAGAGAAAAAAGATGTTCCACTGATAGGAAGCGGGGAATTATAATCTGGGGACGACATTTAAAGTTCGGGGGAAAGATAGAGTGCTGGCAAAGGACACTGCACCATCAACAGTGAAATCATTGAGATGTCCACGGGCAAATATAATTATCAATACTATGTACGAAAAACATAGGTATGGCCAACCATTAGGATTAATGCGGTTAGTATTAACGAATGATACGGCGGACGTAATGTTGGGTGAGGCCCCAGATCAGTTACCAATCACGTCGGATTTTGAAGAATTGTATACGGACTACGAAAGATTTTATGTGCCGGGTTTAACCTTGATGGTTAAACAATTCAATATTTGTCCATCTGAGATGGAATCGGTAAACTAAACAAGATACATGAAACAAACATTGGGCATCCGGGAGTGTACGACGACGATCAATTTGGGTAGGGGTAATTAGGAATTTTTGTAATAAAAACTATTCGGACCATAACCCTCAACAACTAGTTAAGGACGCATGAATGTTAATCTTAGGAAATATAATTAAGATGGAGTAGTCGTTTTTATAAAAAAAAATAAGGTTAAATATGTGAGAGAGGTTTGAGATGCATGATGATGAGTAAAAGAAAGAGCCAATGTAAGAGCGCAGCATCATCATGGGCTCGATGTTGAGAATTTGCAATGTTTATAAATATGAGACGCAGGCGAATAAAAGAGGTCGGTTGTTGTTTGGGATCAAGAGAACACACTTCGTTTGCAAATTATCACTCTCTTTATTTTCGTCATCAAGAGTTCGTTAGTGAGACGTGACGTTGAGTTTCCTAAAATCTGGAAGTTGAGAAAGGTGAGACAGTGAACGAGTAAAGGACTCGAACCCCTTGCTTTCGTAACGCCACACCTCCATCATCCCGTCGGAAGGTTGGGCCGCCTCAAAGAACCGCGACCGCGACGCGATTGCTCAGAGCCACTGAGCCGCTTCCCTCTTCCGCGTCCAGCTCGAAACGAGGAACCCGCCGTCAACTCTATCCTTCACCTCCCTCGCCCGCGTCCAGCGCAGTACGAGGATACCACCATCGACCCTTCCGCAGCCCAGACCGTATCCATCTATAAGATCAGTAATCATCGACTATCACGAAAGACAGAGGCAAATCTTCTTTTACATTTGATATTAAGACAACAGGTCAGTACAGTGAAAAGTATTTATTGTGAAAAGACCTTGCTAAATTCTCATCATTGACTTTTGACCAATTTGTAGAAATGGTCTATTGCGCATTAAAATAATATGTTTTTGTATTAAAAACAAGATTTTCTTGCATGTGATTTACAGAGTGCGGCAGCTGAAACTTGACCGAAAAAATTCTTAGGGAGCCAGTTTCCATAGTTTTGGTCACAATGAAGAAGCTTTCACACCGAGAAATTGAGATTGTAGAAATTAAATGCGCAATTACATGCTTCATTCCGATAAACATTTTATTGAAAAATATTCCGGTGTAAAATTGGCTTCAGGTAAAAATTAATCGGTGAAGTTTCAGCTGCCGCACTCTGTAAATGAGGAAAAATAATTTTTTGTGTCTTCGTCATGGTCTGTGAAGATCCTATTTAGCTCATTCGTTTGCCTCGTATTAAATTATTTTCCACAAGCAAAAGCACAATTCCACTGGAATTGTACGAGTTTCTTGAGTGTGTCCATCAAAATTTCAACAGTTTTTCCAACAGCATAAGTGAAAGTGCTAAGAAGATGAAGCGATCAATGTTCTATTGGCCAGACTCGACCATGGCTGATCAATCAACTTGACATGCAGCAGCAGCAAACCAATCGAGTGGTAAGCTTCATACATTAATATATGCATAATAATGAATTCTCTTTCCTATTTGTATTTACGCTTGCACTGAATTGCAGCAGCAGCAATGGACACAATACTCGGACTAAGTACACGTATCCCATCATCGTCGTCTGCTCAAGGTGGGTTAATTGAATAAACCACACGTGTAAAATTGTTGTTAAGTACATGTTTGCAGTATTCTAACTTTTACTTTGTTGTATGTTTAGAATCTGCAATTGCTGGACCAAGCACACGTATGCAATCATCATCTTCTACTCAAGGTGAGTTAGTTGAACAAGCCACACGTGTAACATTGGTGCTAAGTACATGCTTGCAGTATTCTAACTTTTGTTGTGTTGCATGCATAGACATAGTAGACACACGCTAGCACATACTATTTAAACGTAAGTGACGGTTTCGCTTTTGTTTAGTCTTTTTAGATGTGTCCGCCAGTCATCGCGTCTTCATATTCACTTGCTCTGGGCAATCACATTTAACGACCCAGCAATGGTCCGTCAGGACAAGGTAAAGGACCCAAAATTGTTCAGCTCATAGGCAATTTGCAGGATAGTCTTGATGTCTTTAACACTAAGAATGTCGAATACTTTAACATTACGAAAAGTAGTTTTCGATAATGTCACCAGCATTTAGGAAAGTTAGATCGTGCAGGTCGTAGACCGGAAGATGTCATTGTCTACATTTTTGTTTGAATATCGGACTTATTTTAGAAAACTTCGAAATGAGAGTCATGGTATATACCGTACACTAACTGTTTATTTTGACGTTGAAATTGCTAGCTCAAGCTTACTAGAGGCAATAGAAATAGACGCATGTGAACGTAATGTAGACAAGAATGTTACATTAATTGCAACATTGGATAGAGAGGATTACCCATCCCTTTCTAGAAAGTGTCTTGTTGCGTCTATGAAGGAACTGCACGTTCAAAATTGGAGCAACATTACGAAATTGCCACTAGATTGTCAGCTAGTACAAAAAAACCGGAGATTTTTTATTCCAGGCTACTTGTCAGATGTTGCAAATGTTAAGGACATAATTTCATGTAAACGAAGATTTAAAATGTGTTTAGTTAATTTTATTGAATCAAGTCGAACACTTTATTCAGAACTGTCTGTGCTCACCTATATGTAGCGTATGTAGAATCCATCCACTACAAGTATATATGAAAATCATCATATGAAAGATACAATAATAATAA
>JAQIYH010000274.1:0-11047 GCA_034700885.1 Paratullbergia callipygos | reverse complement strand
AAAATTGTAATCGCCAAGAAACTGTTCCTTCGTATTTACGAAAGCAAAGTAAAGCAAAAGCAAGGCAGTCAGGCAGCCATGTGTAGTGTAGTGTAGTGCAGTTTGAAGTGCAACGAAATGTACACAACACACACAAAAGAGTTTGTATGTCGTCACTGCACTGTTGTGTTGTGCTCCCCTTTTGCTATTAAAATACACGCAAATACGTATAAACGTATAATGTAAAGAAGTCAAGTTCAACACAAGGAGTGAAACACTAGCATAGCGTAGTGAGAAGAACATGAAGTAATGTCGTAATCGTCAAGAGTTCAACGAACAAAGGATGAGTTGCAGCTTTGTTGCCTTGTTGTTTGCTTCTCTTTCTTCTTCTCTCATCCTTTCATCTTTTCTTACTATTCTTACAAGTCGACAGAGTACAGAGAATTCCACGCCATTTTATAATTATCATAGCTTCCATTACTAAATGCGTGCCCTTCAAATACAAAATATCTCTCACGAATCGCGGACCCTACTAATAACTTACTCCAGCCTCCAGAACAATTGAACAAAGTAGAACCTGCTAACCTGCATTGACATCATGTCAATTCCATTAATAAAGAGAAACAGTTCTTTTCAATTTTTGCACATATTTATTTGCATATTTTGCAATTCCTATTTTGTATAAACAATATGAAGTTTTCGCAACTCCTAACGTAAGTTTTGTCTATTGAATTCAGCCCTTTTGCTTTTGTCATACAATCGAATCAGTGATTTATTTTGCTTTGTTTACATTTACGAACTATCAAATTTAAAATTGTTTTAAATTACAAACTTCAATCTTCAATCTTGACCGAATCAAATCTTGATCAAATGGTCTACCGAACACACATTAACTCGCAATTCGTAAATCATGAATCAATCGCAACTACACTACTACCTAAAATCTAGTATGTTTTTAACCACTCTAAGCCACTCTATGCGCTACCTGAAACCTGACTAATTTCTCAGTTTCTATTTAAGAACTACAATTTAAATAAAAATAAATTAAAATTAAAAATTAAAATTGAGTTTTTAAATTTGAATATACTGACATGTTGCTACTACGATGAAGAGGAGAATGACGGAATGAATGAATGAGTTCTAACTGCGTTATATTAATCACAAATTGCAATGGTAAGTTGGTAAGAAACAAAAATGGAGTGCAATGCAAAGGAGTCATTTTGTTAAGCAATCTCGAATCTCACAAGCAGTAGTAAAGAGATGACGATAGTTGAGATGATATGATATAAGCGTTAACAGGGATTAACAGGGATCGATTAGGGATTAATGGTTTAAAAACATAGCAAGTCATAAAAACTTGACTTTTGCTTTTGTCTATTTATAGTCACGCAGTTTGGTTCCCAGTATAAAAGCAAAACAAAAAAATAAAAAAAAACAATTATGGCGATGAGGCCATGATCACATAGAACTCAAGTTTCACATCTTTATCTGGTGCAACAATACGAGAGGAGGGGACGGATGGTGACTCTGACTCATTCACAGTTTCACACGCATCGTCAAATTGGTTGTTGGTTGTTGCAGGCTGACAAGTACAACTTAGAATTTAGTATTGCAAAAATGGCACAAAAGAGGAAAAGAGATGTGGAACACTCGAACACTCAAGATTCCTTCATTCCTTCTTCTGCCTGAGTTTTTGCACAAACTATTCAGGACTATCAGGACTCCACTCACACATCTTATTCTTATTCCTCGTATATCACAAATCTCCCGAATTTACTACCCTCTTCATTTATGGTACAAGGCCAAAAACACCAAAAAGTGCGATAGACGATAGGCAAAAAGGAAGCAAGAAGCAACAGGCAAAAAATGGTTTGAATAGGTAATAAAATAATATCTCGCACTTAATGACTGCTGAGAGCAGAAGAAAAAAGAGATCACAAAATGCTGACAGAGAACTTTCCTGCCTCAAGCAAGCTTTTAGTGTGTGTCTTAATTTTTGCCTAATGTCCTTTCCTTCCTGTGCTGTGTATGCAATTTTGCGCACAGATGCACACACAACAACATACAACAGATAAGATAAAGGCAGACAGAAGTTGCGAATTCTTACATCAACTTACTACATGACAAGCATAAATAAACTCCTCAATACTTACGCAATTCGTTCGATTCAGAAGGAGTTAGTTTAGTTACCAATACCAATGCACCAATATTTTATTGATGGCGTTGCTGGCCCCTTTTTGAAGAAACCTTCTAAGCTATATTTTGGCTATTTATTACAAAGGGTGAAAAAACACGTGTCATACAACTGCAACAACTGTAAAATGGAAGCATGGGAAAAACTGTGAAAATCCTGCCTCATGATCCAGCATGGAAGGGAAATGGAAAATAGGACATGTCGATGTCTTCTTGTATGACAAATTATGTTAAAGCTATCCATAGTCGAGCCGAAGAGTGACGATACAAGACATAAGAGACATCAATGGTGAATGCTGATGCCGATGATTGAAATTGAACAATTGAAAGCTTAAGCGTACGTGTACAAGTTACAAGAAATAAAATAAAAGATGCTGCGTTCAATGGAAACCAAAGTTTTTACGACTTTTAATTCCAGTTAAGTTTAGAATGGATACCATGTACGATGTACATGTACCAGTAGTACCAAGGAACTGCACATTAATCAAGCACTGAAGTTGACTGAAGCAATGGGCAATGACTTAAACATTTATTAGCATGTATGTATAATGTATTATTTCCCATTTCCGTATCTTGGATTTCCTAAATACTAATCTACCCTCTTCTTCATCTTTTATTTAATTTACCACTCACTAGAATTTCTAGCACCTGCCCTTCCTATAGCTAACTTTAACTGTTCTTTAGTACCGCCAGTCTTGCGGCACATCAAAAGCTTAGACAAGTACATATATAAAACAAAGAATAGCACCATTTGCACTACTGGAACTATTCACTAGAACTACTAAACTAAAGTCCATTTCATAAGAAAGATTTGACGTGTAAGTTCTTTAGGTGTTACCGTGTTACATGTGAGAAGGTTGTAAGGTTGTTGACCGAAGCCTGATGGCGTCGTGGCCTCGTGGCCCATGGCCGATGCTTGTTCCAGGCTGGCCATGATTTCATTTTTAAGTAAAAAGCGAATCAAAGTTTGATCAACAGATATTTAGGTTAGGTTAGTAGTAGTACGAGTTATAGATTGTAGATTATAGTGATTTGATGTTTGATCAAATCATTCTGAATTCATGATCATGATTATGTGCTAGGACTACGATAGTGATGGCTATGCATAGGATGCAACCCTATGTTGAATGTTGATGCAACGGTGAATGGATAGATAATAGAATTATAGAATGCAAGGTGCTAGCATGGTGTATGGTGCGAATCAATCAATCAATCAACAACAAGTTCAGATTTATTTATTACGTATATTACAATTACTGGTAGTGTCATAATTCAATGCTATCCGGTGTCATGACCAGGAAAGGGTGAAGCTAAGAGGCAAGAGGATAATAAGCAGAAATCAGAGTTTGGTGTATGATGTGATGTGCAATAGTACAATGCGACGAAGGATGGACGATGGATGAGATGAATAGGTCAATATTTAGGAAATCTGTCCTCACAATGTTACTAATTAAGTAATTAATAAATTATTGTGGTCAATCATTAAATAAATCTGTCCACCACTTGTTGCTTCTCGATGCCATTTAATTTTAATGTATATATGTACAATAAACTCTGTAACACAGTATAACAATGTATTTCATCTAATTTAACTCAGTTCAAAGTTGTCAAATACAAAACGTAAATTCAGAAAAGTATATATTTAAGAGTTAGATTTCCACGGCAAAGGTCCAGGAAATTTGGGCGGAGCGATTCCAGTTTTCTTCGCCCAGTTGGTTGCACGACGCATGTCTTGTCGCCTTTTCTTCTCTGCATTTTCTGGACGATTTAAGAGTGCCTTAATGGCAGAAGGATCGTGTGGGTGTGGGCATGACCAACCCTGGTGTCCCATTCCAAAACAATTGTGACATTCCATTGTTTTCCATTTCTGCTTCTGCTCCTCATTCCCAGTCACAATTGCAAGCAAAACTTTTCTCTGCTTCTGGACAAAAACATTCGGAGTCAAATACTGCTCCAAATCTTCCAAAGTTTGAATTCTGTCACAGTCATTCGCCATATGATAAATGTTGTTGAAGCTGATCAGTTCGTTGGGAGATTCATCCATAACTTTCGCTAATGCATCACGCCACTTGTGGAGTTGCTTGTACATTTCGTTGGCTGCGTCAGAGTTGAAAGTTTTCTGATTCCTGGCTAATTCAGTTTCCGGTGAAGGATACTTTATTAAGGAAAACGTTTTGGTCAACTTCCGCTTGGTCATCTCAAAAGCTCTCTTGATTGCAGGGCGTGACACCTAAATATCGGCATACGAGGTCAGAACACGAACATTGTCTCATAAAACAATCATGATTGTTTAAGCGAACCTTCTGACGTAAAATTTCCCAGCATCGGAGCAAGTAGAAGGAATCGTCTGCTGCGTATTGGACCAGTTTGTTCAAGGGACGAATTCTCCAATCCGCGTGTTGTGCGTCCTTGCTGATGTGCACATTTGACTCCCAGAATAGACCCTCAACAAGCTTTTGGAACGATATTTGATTGTTCGACATCCATTGTGACTTCACAAATTCTTGCGTAAGATTCTTGCTTCTATACTTCTTGTCATTCAGAAGATGGTATCTGTGGAAAATGACACAGCTGATGGCTCACGTCTCACACTAAAATGAATTTGTCTGCGGCCTTAAGTTACCTGAACACATTTTGCATTGTCCGGAAACAGTCCGTGGGGTTTTCGTCTTTCCATACATTGTACAAGTCCTGCAAGTCCAACACTCCAATGATGAATGAGCCCCAGTTCGCTTGACAAAAGAGCGCATCATTCTCGCATCCAAGCATTATCTTCACAATGTTTTCGTTCTTCAGTATGATGTCGCAGAATTCTGATGTCAGTTGCTTGTGAAGAACGAATGGGTCAATAATATACGTACAATTCCAAGTTGCAATTTGAACCAACGCGATGATGCCTGAAATGTAGAAACAATCATGATTGTTTTCCGCTGTTATGATGGTAAGTTTGTTAAATGTAAAGGTACCATTGTACGAGTGCTGCTTGTGAAACTCGAAATCCACACCTATAATGTTGGACCCGTCGGAGGTCATGCGCTCTAGCATAGTTGTCATTTGACTTCCTTCGTCAATGAAGTCGACCTTCGTCTTTCCGTGTAGTACATTTAGTGGCTGATAAGGGGTCTTCACGATCGAAATTGGTGGAACGTAGTTCTGTATTTTGGATTGGGCCTCACTGCTCAACGCGTTCTCTATTTTGTCGTCGGTAGAGTTGGTATTAATTTGCCTTAGATGAACAAGGAAGCTTCGAAATTGGTCTTGTGGACGTATCTCCGCTTTCCCATACTTCGTCTCAGCTTTTCGAGCCTCCCAGTATGCCATTCCACCTGTAAGAAGTACAATTGCAAAATATCTTATCTAGTGGTATTAAACAATCATGATTGTTTCGGGAGCCATAATGAATGATTGTGTACTAACCTGGGATGCGACGAGAGAACAATAAAAAGTTAACAACCAGCTGAATTCCAGAAACACATGAATGAGAGACGTTCAACAATCAGGTGAATTATTGTCACTGTTCACAAATACTACTCTTCAACAATCGTTTTTGATACTATAATAGTTGGACGTTAGCGGTTTTCACTACACAATAGAATGGTGTTGACGTGTGTATCACGTATATGTGAATGTGAACGCGACATGCGCTAGCGACAAGAATGTTAATGTTTGTATGACGCAACCAAAGGTGGCGTCAACGTTCAGAGTGGAAGTAGCGTGAACTTTTTCATGAAACCCGAGGTGTTGTGGAGTTGTGGTGCGATGTAGTATCTGAATACACTGCGTACAGTGATTTAACGTATTCAGTTCGTTAACATTCAGTTCAGAATTCATAATTCATTAGTTCAGAATTCAGTCCGTCCTTGGGTAAACATCAATCAAGTGGCTGGCTCGACAAATATATTCTTGCGGATTCCAAATTTAACCTGCTATAGAGAGGTAACACCAAGTTATTCATGAATAACTTCTGTCAATAGAATAAGGTTCTACTAAGTCTAACAAAAAGTTTACTTGCACAGATAGTAAACATGAGCCAGGAATCTAAAGAATCCAGTCAAGAGTTCAGTGACTCGGATGTGAGTCCTTCTCCTTCTAAGAAGTCAAGGCTGTCGTACAGTTTCTGGGATAAGGAGCAAGCAGCTGGGTCCAGGAATGAAAAGCTGTCGCTGAAAGCTTTGAAGATGGGGGAATTGTAAGTCCAGGAATACATATTTACGCGAACGGGACCACTGGCAAGTGATCTTGGCATCAAATTAATTCCAGTGCATCCGGGAAATTGGTTTTTCGTGTCAGCATGAAAACAGCTGTCAAAGAGACAAAGTCTGGTCAAGTATTCAATCTTCACTTGTTGGACGATTCGGACGAAATGGCTGGTACAGTTTTTGGAGAGCATGCAGCCAAGCTCCATGGGTTGCTGAAGGTAACAATTTGAAGAGTCATTCATGAATGACTAATAACTCCAGGATTTTTCCAACCATGCTAAAGACCATACTGATTCTGTTTCTAGCTGAATGGAGTGTACATCATCGAAAATTTCGTGGTTCGCAAGTCAAATCCGAAGTTTACTGGACTTTCCAAGGAAATTGAAGTTTCCTTCCTGAAGAGTACTGAAGTCACACCATGTGACGCTACAGTTAGAGAAATTTCTTTTGATTTCACACCAATCGACAAAATTCATGCGTATGAAGTCGGAGCAAAGATCGGTATGCATGAGACATTTGATAAATCAAGAACGTGATGGACTAAGTGATTGATATGTTTTGTTATATGAAGATGTTCTGGGAATCGCGGTTCGTGATTGGGGTGTAGAGACCCCGAAATCCAAAGTCAAAAGAGACGTATCTCTCACGGATGCAACTAAAGCTTCGGTAATCCTCGAACTATTCTGTTCGAAGCAATTCTAAAAATTGCTTAAATTTCAATGCAACTTTAATTACAGATTTTGGCAACGATTTGGGGGGAAGATGCAAGGACTTTTGATGCTCCGTTGTACTCAGTGGTAGCAATTAAGCGGGCGACGATTCACGAATACGAGGGAACCAAATCAGTCTATTGTGGGTATGGATCATTGGTTTGGGTAAGTAAGCACGTACGAAAACATCAGTTTTAGTGCCATTAGGACATTAGATATAAATCCCGCAGGTGAACCCAAGCCATGCCCAGGCACTGGACTTAAAGACTTGGTTTGATGGTCACAAGTAAAGTAAATTCGTATACTTAGTGGAATACATCTGTAACTTCAATTGATTGTAGTTTAAGTTAAATAAATTGTGTTCAGTTCAATATTTTTGCTCACGGATCTTTTTTATTCAGTTCAACGAAAGACATTCATGAATGTCTGGAGCGAGGTTGATAATTATTTGTACGCTTAATTGTAGTCATGTATCAATTGTAAACATTCATGAATGTTTGTTACATGTGCAATTGAATTGGTTTGATAACTGGTAAATTTTAGTATTTTCTCCACGTAATACAAATAGGCTTGTGGTAGCTGTAGTAGGACTCATAAATCCATGCATTTACGCCAGTGAAGTTGGAAAAACAACAATCAATTGTGCTTCCTCCGTTCGTTGTAGGAATATTAAGGTCGACAGCTGATTTCAAGTTCCACTCGCCCATCGCATTGTTAAACGGCGCTCCTTCCGCGTGCCGAAGGTCTATATTTGTGTCTCCTACCAGAAGAATGTGACCCGAGATTCCTTGTATGACCTGAACCAGGTGTTGAATGAAGGAAGGTATAGAGTACGAAGGAGATTTGTATGCCAACAGAATTGTAACTCCTGAAGTTGTCCATGTTGTGATGATGCTGTGGGCTCCATTTATCCCGCAAAAGGTGTAGCACTTAATATTCTGTACTGAGTCGAGTCGGTCCGATTTTACAAACACCAAAGATCCCTCAGAATTACGATTTGAGGTGCAGTTCCTTCTGTGCGCTGTAATGAAGCCTGGTACAAATGCCGTGTCTTGTTCCAGCAGATGAGGTTCGAGGAAGGCCAGTTGATTACTAGACATACAGCAATGATCCACAATCACGTCTCCAACATGCGCTCCGAAAGACTCAATGTTATGGTAGTACAACTTCTCGTTAGAATCGTCAAAATCTTGCAAAAACTGAAGTCGGAATGGGTAGGCAATTTGACGTAGTCTTAACATTTCGATTGTGACAGGATCATTCGCAGGGGGTGGATCAGGAGCTTCAAAAGTGCCGTCGACGTACAGCCCCTCGCTACTTGTCGCCCGACTGCACCCTGTGTACAGCAACTCCCGTGACAGCTTTTGTCCCTTGTATCCAGTTGGTTTTAGTACAACCCCACAAAAGTAAGAGGAGCCTTGAGCCTTTGCAACTGTTACACCGTTTGCTGCTATCAGCGGAATTTGTTGACGAACCACTTCCAAAAACTTGTTGTTCCGGATTCGTCTTAGGGTTCGTGTCGTACGAAGAATCGGTGTCCAGGTGAGGTTGATCTTGTTGATGACAGAATGTGATCTGCATTTTTCTCGCGCCTTGGATCCAACCATAGGAATTCTGAAGTCAATGTACGCGCACACTGGAATTTTCTGTCCACTTGGTGTGTGTTTGCATTCAATTTGTTCCAACCGGCCCGTCGACCCATTGAATAGTCCATCCTCGACGTCAATGTTGGTTGAAACAAAATATTCAGCACCGACTTTTAAGTTGGTCTCATTTGGAAGGCCGTCTGACTCTTGCAACGTTAATGTCTTGGCGTACTCTCGTAGACGCTCTTTTTCATCCTGATTTCCACGCCCTTGGATCTTGTCGTAAGCTGTTGACACGACGCCGTCGGTTGCCAAACGTTCATGAACGTTTTTGTTGTACTCAGCGCACTGGCTGTTTGTGTGGAAAAGTCTGATTGCATCTTGAGGTGGTTGAAGGTGGTGAGTAATTTCTCTGCTCTTCAAGAGTGCAATGTCCTCGTCATCCATCACACCTTCCGACATGTTGTTGAGGGCCTTACAGAAAGCAGCATCACCCTTCTGACGCATTATCTCTTCCAGCTCATAAAGGAAAAATTTTTCCCACAAATGATTTCCGGTGCAGAAGCCGAGCGGCAAGTGTCTAGGCACTTCAAAAACAAAGCGTTTTGGAATTGGTGGCAGTTGCCGGAGATGACCAACAACAACAATAGACTTTCCTCCAAACTCCAAATCAGTAGCAAATATTTGCCGCAATCGTTGGTCTATGTCGTAAAATTGTTTCACATTGCACATGGATATCTCGTCTACTATGAAGAGTCTGATATTGCGCAGCTTCACACGCAAACTATTTACTGCTCCGTCATCCAAGTCGCACAAACGTCCACCATATTGCGTGGGTGGTAGCTTGAAAGTGCAGTGCATTGTCATCCCAAAAACGTTAAATGCAGCTTTGCCAGTTGGAGCCGACACCAGAACTCCAAATTCGTCCGGATTGAAGCTGGTTTGTTGTTCCAAAATTCGCATTGTTGACTGCACCAATGCAAAAATGACATGTGATTTCCCAACTCCGGCACCACCACTCAAGAACCTATAAAAAGGTCCGGTTTGAGTTTTGATCAGATGTAGACTGTCCAAAACGAAGCGACGTTGTTTCTCATTAAGTGATCTCATCAACCTTGTGTAATCTTCAATGGAGACCATTTTTGGCGCAAGAAAACTTTGAACTCCATAAGACTTTTGAGTTTCTTGAAGATCGACACTTATGTCTGCATGGAAGGTTTCTTGGAGCTCGATCGCTTCTAAATCGTCATCCAACAAAGGGATGTCCTCTTCGATATTTTCCTCATGCTCCGCCTGCTGAAGGAGGTCCTCAAATAGATGTTCATGAACATCTTCTGAGTGAACGTAGGCGGAGGAGTTTTGCTGGATCTGAGACAAGTTCTGCTTGTAAACCAATTCAGTATTGATTGCTAGCAGCTCATTTGTTTCATCCCTCCATGGAATGTATAACATCAACTGCTCTCTGAAGTAGTTAACGGGATCACTGGCTTCCCCGTAATGCCTGTATCGAATTATTTTCGGTGTTCGACGTCTTCTTATGTAGCCTGATTTGTCATTCAGTTGGAAAGTCGCATTGCGTTCATGCTGTTGAGTTCTCGGATCTGATTCATCATCTTGTGGAGGTTGTTGCGTACGGAACGTGGCTTGTTTTGAGAAATCGTACATCGAAGCGAATAGGGCGAGGAAAACGTCTTCTAATTCTGAGGGACGCTGAATGTAATGATCGACAAGCCCATTTTGACACACGTCTTCTGATTCAGGGTCCAGCTCGAAAAGTTCATCTTCGGATTTTAGAATGCCGACTCTTTCTTCAGGTAATCCCGTATTAATGAACACATCGGATTTGCTAGAACTAGTGTTTGGAATTCCCAAAATAAATGCCACCGCTTCTTGCGCAGAAATCTCGCTCCCATTTACAAGAATGTTTGCAAACTTTTTCAGTTTCTCCTGAGCTGATGCGTTGCCTCGTCGAATTTCTTCTGATGCTTTCCTTAAAAGATTTGACAGTCCTCCTTCAGACTTCAACATGTACCCAACACAATATTTTGCACAAGCGTACGGGTCCACAATAAACTGGATGTCGATGTTTGCACCCCATGCTTTAAGAAGTTTCTTGTTATAGGCATTGATAAAAATGGCATTTGTCGATCTCTTCAGGAAAACCGTAGTCCTTTTGATGGAGCTTCTTAGTGCCAGAAGGTATTCCTCACGACTAAGATGCAACCGTGCAATGAAGTCCACGAACGGGATGTTTTCTTTAAAATCTCTGCCCATTTCTTCAAGACGATTGCGAATTGTCGTTGCATCTTTGGATGCCTTCCTTATCATATTCTGTTCGACTGTCTTCGGAAGTGGAGTCAGGATCATAGTTTTGTCTAGG